>CAUYOR010057081.1:0-30939 GCA_963573925.1 Callimico goeldii
GCTACTCGGGAGGCTGAGGCAGGAGAATTGCCTGAACCCAGGAGGCAGCGGTTGCGGTGAGCCGAGATCGCGCCATTGCACTCCAGCCTGGGTAACAAGAGCGAAACTCCGTCTCAAAAAAAAAAAAAAAAAAAAGAGACATCAGTGGACACCATCCCTGAGAAGTTCTGACAGCAGTTAGAGTTAATTGTAGCATTTAGTCACAAATACCAGATTTGTCACAAATACCAGTCAGCTTTTTGAGATCATAGACCACATTTCAAAGACCCTGAATGTTTCTTTCACCTCACAATTGAGCTTCTTGCAAAAGTAATCTACATTTACAATCTTCTTCATCTCTATTTAGTCCTCGTTGATAACCTAGTAGTTGTTCCTGCTAGGGTCACCAGTGGCCTCAATGACTGCAAGACACAAAACAGAACAAACGACCACCAAGGAGGAGAAAGACTCTTCTACATTCTACATTCTACCTTCTGACCACACTCAACTATTTATAATTCATTAAGAACATTAATAGCTTTGAAGACCCCAGATACAGAGAACAGTATGGTGTCATTCTCCCACTTCAGTAAAAGTAAAACCATCCTAAATCATAACTTGTCCTATAAGAACTTCAGTTTTATTTTAAATTCAAATTCTTTCAAAAAAAATACCTCTCTCTCCCCTCTTCCTCCCTGAGTGCCTCTGCTCTGTTGGTTGTTTAAGCACACATCTGATCCACCAATTGAGTAACCCAGCAATGAACACATCGGCGCCTTGTTTATTGTGGGTTGAATAATATCTCCCCAAAAGATATGTCTTCCCAGAACCTCAGAATGTGACCTTATTTGGAATATGGGTCTTTACAGATTAATTAAGGTAAGGATTTTTAGATGAGATCGTCCTGGATTAGGGTGTGCCCTAACTGCAAGGATAAGCATTCCTTATAAGAAACAGAAGAGGAATATACAGAGACATGTGGAGAAAGGCTGTGAGAGACTGAAGCAATGTGTCTATAAGGCAAGAAACATCAGGACTGCCGAGAGCCATCAGAAAACTGGGAGACTGGCATGGAGCAGTCTCTCCTCACAGCCTCAGACAGAATCAACCCTGCTGCCACCTTAAGCTTGGATTCTTGTCTCCAGAACTGTGAGAAAACATGTTTCTATTGTCTTAAGCCACCACATTTATGGCTATGTATTACAGAAGTCCTGGGAAACTATCTGTGGGAGTCATCCTTTGGTATCTGTGGGAGCTTACTTCCAGGATGCCCATGAATACCAAAATCTATGGATGCTCAAGTCCCTGATATAGAGTGCCACAGCATTTGCATATAATCTATGCACATCCTCCTATACACTTTAAATTATCTCTAGATTGCAGATAATACCTGGTACAATGTAAATACTATGTAAATAGTCGCATTCGGTACTGTTTAGGGAATAATGACAAGAAATAAATCTGTAAATGTTCACTACAGACACAACTATTACAGGCCTAACTGCAGTTTCAAGCCTAGGTTGGCGAAATTGTGGATGCTGAACCTGCAGATAGAAAGGCTGACTGCACATTGTCCTACAACATTTCGAATTAAAAACAGAACTTTTGCTTATAAGAAAAACAATTCACTCTACTTGTCTCAGGAAGAGAGGGATTTATTTTAAAGAATGATAACCTCACAGGACACAAAGATAAGGAGCATGGGGAGTTATTGCCATCAAGGGGAGTTGACCCTCCAAGTCCACCGCCATCCCCCTGTCATCCTCTCTTCTGGTTGTTTCCTTTGCTTTTACACACTCTCTGGGAATACATGGCTCATCAAGTGCCTTCAGTCCCAAGTCTCTGTAAACTTTAAGCTCACTCCCCACCTGTAACTAACTTCATCTGTCAACATGTCAATTACAAATTTTACAGCAAGAAACTGGATTGGCTTGAGTTACCCAAGGGCTGAACTTCTGATCAACCATTGGAGGCCCATCTCTGGCCAGTTATAGCATAGGAAAGGTGGAGTCCTTCGGTTCAGAGAACTGCCCCTTCCATGGATGTCAGGAGGATTCCCCAGCCAAGGATACAGGAGAGCGGGCAAACCTTGGTCTCTTGGGTGCCATCTGGTCATTTGTCTGCCTCCCTCACTAGATTGTAAACCACCCGAGGGCAAGAAATTCATATTGTGTTGTCCATCATAGTCTCCAATGAGTATAGGTCCTGGTGCCTGAGACACAGTAGATACTCAAGATAAGTTTGTTTAATAACAAGTAGTGGAGTCTTATAGAATTGTGTCTACTAAACAGATAAAAAAAAAGGTAAATGTTTATAGTGCTTGCTCTATTCTTTCTTGACAAAATGGTAATTTTAAAGTTAGTTTCTTCTCATTAGTTTGCTCTTATAAATAGCAAAGAGGTTATCTCTATGTATTTGATAAAATGGTGCTCACAGATCGGCACAACTCCCCTTGGTCCATGCTGAGTGTATCTAAGGTAAGCTGCTCCCTGACCCACACTGTCTCTGTTGATGTCTAAGCCCCATAATCTTTTGGCTTCCACTAAGATTCTACTTGACAGAGAGCTCAGGCAAAGATGTCATTGGGCCATCTTTTGCCTCTAGATATGGGTTTTCTCTTCTTCCCTTTAAAAAAAAAAATGAATTATTTTTTCCCTAGAGAAGATCTTATGACAAAAGCTAATGGGAAAATCCAATGGAAGCTTCTTCAGGAGCCTGCTTAGCTTTCCAGCACATTTCCCTTTGCTTTGGCTACAGCTGGTTTGTGGAAGCTCATTCTTAATAGCCTCTCACTTGAGTCTAACCTTGCCCAGTACACAGGGCTGTGCCAAGACCAGTTGGAGATCAGAAATTAAAAAGGACTAGATGTATACATAATCTATACCATCAAACAGCTTACAGAGTGTAGAGAACCCTGTTGGGCCACTACCCAGAGTGGGCCCAGGAATCATCAGTACCTCATTGGTGTGAAATTTGCAAACTAAAAGGGTTAGAGCTTAAGAAACTACACTTCTCAGTCTGGTGTGGAAAAGATGCTCATTACATTATCAGAAGGACAGACTTAGCCGTGGGCAGGGGAGGAGAGATGCAAGAAGATTCCTAAAACCATTCTCTTTCTTCCAAGTCAGGCATCCCCCTTGGTTCATCTGAAGGCTGTAATCCCCCAAAGTTGTCATTAAAGCAGCCCCAAGGGAGAAAAATTAGGAAGGTAGCAAGTACTACATTATGCCCTGCAAGGCATGGACATCATAATTTCTCCTATGATGAATTAGAATGATAATGTTTGTGTCTAAACTACAGTTATTTCCAAATTTAAATATTAATCACCTCTTCTCTCCCTTGTATGCAGCAGCAATGGAGGCCAGGTGCTGCCAAAGGGTTGTGAAATGGTAGACCCTTGGGCAAAGGTGAAATACTATTGTAACCCACACTCATACCTGCAGTCACATACACATAGAACACATACACACTTATTACTTGCACTTGTCCAGAGAGACAATTGTCAGCAATCAGTGCCTCAGTTCAGTTCCCTGCTGGCTGCATTTCCAGAGAGCCAAAGCCCCTGTCCAGTGTTAGCCATGTGCTTGCTTCCTCCAGCATTCCCATCCCCACTTCAGCAAAGTGGCTAAGACAGTCTGCAGTCACCTGCGTAGGGACGAGGGATGAGGGCCATGGTTCCCATTATGTACTCAATAGCTGTGAATTAGTAGACAAATGTATGAATGAATGGGACCACTGGCAGTTTGACTATCATTATGGCAGAGTCCACACACTCTGTCTTAAGACCTTGGCTCCCCACAGAAAAAGCCTCAGACAGAGATCACCCCAAAGAAACATGGGATCTCTCCTCACTGGGAAATCACCCTCCCACCCCCACCTACCCCTTTCCATGTCATCCCTCACACTAGTGAATGACCCAGCCAGCCCAGGCAGTGTCACACCCTCTCCAGCTCCCTTCCTAGTCATTCATTCACTCATTCAACAAACACTTACAGGTAGCTACTGTGTGTCAGCCACTGTGCCAGCCCTGGAGATACAGGAATGCCATACAGCCTGCTTGTCAGGCCCTGCTGGGAAGACAGTGGGAGCTGTCCTCATCCTCTCATTCCAGGCATGCCCCACACAAAACCATCTCTTCAGAGAACCATGGCACCTCCATTTCTTCCTTCTGAACTGTCACCCTGGTACAGAAGCAGTGGCTCAGAAAATCTGTCCTTTCACTTGCATTATAGGATTTTTTTTAAAGCAGCAGCAGTCGCAGCAGCCTTACCTTCCAGGAAGACTTTGGCTCATAATATTTACATGTATATGCATTTCCTTTGTACACATGGATGGGAAGCTGGTGGAGAAGAGTCTTGCCAGGGAATGAAAATGCTTTCTGGGCCAGTCCTCAAAGTACTATTGCAATTGCCAATTTGAAACCAAGAAGCAACTTGTTTAGTTCATATCTACATAAAATCTGGGGTTACTCCCACCCTGGTTCCTCTTCCCCACAGCCACACGGCTCCTTGGCTGGCTTACGTATCTGTTCAAGTCAAGTGGGGACAAGCTATATTTTGTCCTGGTCTTCATGCACTGGAAATTTTCTTTCTCTAATTCTTCAGGTTTTGGTCATTTTTAGAGAGCTCTATGGGCACCCTCTGGTGGTTGGCTGAAAATTTCACCCTCAAAAATGTCAGTTTCATAGGAGTAGCTGTATTTTGTAATCAGCCTCTTTGGTTGGATGTTGGAAATTGTCAATTTATTTGCTGTAGTTGGTACGACTCCTTTCATCACATGACATATGAAATTGAGACTGAACAGTCACTTTGCCCTCTCAGGAGGAATGGTACCTTCTAGAAAGGACGGAGCTGAGAAACAGAGTTTCTCAGTGAGTTGCAGTTTTTCCAGGTCAGCCTGAGTGAACAGGCTCAGGGCTACCCTTCTCTGGGCTCATAAAGGACTCATAGGACTCATTTCTGAAGGCAAACCCATTGCATGCCTGGAGCAGACCAGGCTCCCTGGATAGTTGCTAAGGTAGAACTATGCCAATAGCCTCCCCTTTTTCTGAAAAACAAAACAAAACTAAGTTAGGCCAAATAAAAATCTAACAGAAGGGAGTTGGGTAAAAAGGAATGGAAGCATCTGGGAGAAGGGGAGATTTTGCAGGCCTAACACATGACCTTCCTTCTAGAGTCCTGCTCTAAAACCGGCCCAAGGGGCAACCATTCCTGAGAATCTTTCTGGTCTCTAGAGAAGCACTGGGACAGGTTGGGGATAGGAAGGGAGAGAGGAAGGAGGAGATGCCCTGGGAAAGATAACTATCCACTTGAGGATGGAGCCCCCGCCTTGCTCTCTCCACAGCCCCGCTAGGCCCTGAAATCAGGACTTCTGATGAGCATAACTGTTCTGTCAACACAGTGAACACCATCACCTGCTTTTCCCTAGCTCCCGCTTTAAAGATTTAGTCTCAGGAGACTTTCCTGTGTGTGTTGATGTTGCCTTCATTTTGCAAAAAGAGGCCCAAGGAGGTTAAGCACTAGAGACTTCACCCAGCCTGCCAGTGCCAGGCCCACGGTTGGAGTTCTCTGTCCTGCCCACAGTTCTCCGGAAGATCTACCCGCAGCTGCTGCAGCTCAGCCCCACCCCACTCCTGCACTTTGTCTATCAGAGCAAGCCAAGCTCCAATAGGCAAATCATGATGAGGCCTCTGTAGGGCGAGATCTTAAGGGTACCCTTGAGTTACGGGGGAGTTGCCGTGTCCCAAGTGGGTTTCAGAAGCTGAAAAAACAAGATTGGCTCAGATTTCAGACTCTGAAGTTTATGCCTTAGGCATATCATTTAGTTGGTAAAAAGGAGGCACTGTCTACCAGGAGCAGCCTTCTTTATTGATACCATTCTTCTTGCGCTTGCTTTCACAGCAAAGCCCCAGGGCAAAAGGGAAGCCCCATGTCCAGTGAGCCATCAGTCACCCCATAATGTCGGTGCACTGCCAGGCTGGGTCTGAGAGTGCCACTGGGGAGACAATGTCTTTGGTGGGCAGCCTAGAAGCTAAGGTGTCATTGGAGCAGAGCACAAAACAGACACCAGTGTGATCACACCTGTGGGAATGGACCAAACTTCACTACCCACAGTGCCATCAACCAAGAGACAGGGTGGTCCGGAGATCTGTTGAATAGGAACTGGGCAGAGCTCTGTCACAAGCACATGAGGTTCCCCCTCTTGTCTCTGCTTCTAGCAGAAGGAAAATATTATTGCATGATTATTATATGCCACGCAATCACACCAAGAATTACAAGGCATTGTGCTATTTGCAGCGAACAGAGTGCTTGATAAATATAGGTGCCATTCTAAACCCTTTACATAGATCAACTCATTAATCTCTATGATGACCAAAATGAAGGAGGTATGCTACTACCCCCATAAAAGAGGACAATGAGACAGAGAAACTAACTTGCCTCACATCATGCACGTAGTAAGTGGTGGAGCCAGGATTCAAACCCCGGCCATCTGGCTCCAGAGCCTGTGCTCTTAGACACTTCATCCTGCTGTTTCTCTAAGTATGTATCCTTAAAAGCTGCACATACTATGCACTATTATTATCACCATTTTACTGATAAGAAAACTTAAGTCGTGGAGGAATTAAAATTATATAGCTGGCAACAGGCAGAGCCAGAATTTGAATCCAAGTAACTGGACTCCTGAATCCCAGCTCTAATCATGGAACTCTACCACCTCCCTTTAACAGGGCAGTTTTCCAAAGCTCTCACTAGGTTTGACAAAATTCCTACTGGACATTGGGGAGCACCACACTGGCTTTGTGACTGGCCCCAGAGCCCAGGGAGTGGCCTGCCTGCCCTCCTAGAAGTAGATTGAAGGGGCTCCTCCCTCTCTGCCACTGTTCCAGGGATCCCTTCAGGTGCTAGTGGATTCATTGCCACCGGCCTCTGACAAGCAAGGCAACACCAGTCTTGATTCTGCCCAGGTCACCTGAGTTTGTCTATCTGGAGCTTCTAGCCCCAGGAAAGAGTCCCTTTCCTTAGCTAGATTACTCCAATTTCCTTAGAAATACAAGTATTTGTTTTATGGGGCATAAAGGCAGAACCTGATCTTCTACTGTGTATCAGGCCCCCCGGGATCCCCTCAGATTGCTCAGGAAATTGGGGAGTACAAGGCCCAGGCTGGCATTCATAGGGGATTATCCCATCTGACAGCTTACTTCTTTAAGAAATGGCTTTGGTAAATTTTTCTCCTTTCTACCTTATTGATCACACACTTGGAGGCCTTGTAAAATAGGCTGTGGCCTTTGTCTTTGAAATTTTCTGTTCTTGCTCTATTGGGCGGTTGGGCAGTTGAGCTTTATTAACTGGGTTCAACTCCAGGAGACCAGCTTCAAAGTGCCTGGTGCTTATTCCACATGACTTCATTCATCCCCCAGGATCTCCCCTTCACACTTCTCTAACCTGGCATGTCCCAGGGGCTTGGCCTATAAGGACGGCATCAATAGCTTCCTGGTCCTCTGGTTCTGGTTGGGTCTACCCAGTGGAAGTTACTAGTACTAGTAAATAAGTAGGCAGGAGGAGAGAGGGGCCAGGCTGTTTGTCCTCCTGGCTTCCTTCTTGCCACAGTATAGGTTATCTGTGTCTCTTTACTGAGGTCACAACCCTATATTCCAGCATCCATTGGTAGGCAACAAACTACCTCCAATACTTAACAGTTTAAAATAACAATGATCACTTATTTTATTGATGAACCTACTCTTTGGGCAGCGTTTGGTGGGGAGACTCATCTCTGCTCCACGTGGTAGCTTGATTGGAGCTGGAGAATCCACATCTGAGATGTCTTATGCACATGACAGCCAGTTGATGCTGACTACAACCAGCATCAACTGGAGGCTTCGTCAAGGCTCTTAGCAGAGGCAAGTGAAGAGGAACAAAGGTTATAATTTGATACTGCCAAAGACAAAATCTCTGGATTCTTCTCTGGAACGCTGATAATTATGGTATCTGTCACATACTTAATCAGCAGAGCCAGGAAAGGCAGCACTCAGCTACTTCCGAAGCACTTTTTCAATTTCTCACACTTCCAGAACTTCTTTTCATTCATTAATTAATCAATTAAAAATGCTTATTTGAATACCCACTATAGGTGACAGGTACTGTATGAAGTACTGGGAATCAATGATGAGCAAAAGCAGACATGGATTGGAAGATACAGACATTAATCAAAGAATCCCACAAATAAAAGTAAAATTACAAATCGTGACATGAGTTACCTGGTATGAGTGTGTATAACAAAGAGAATTGTCATCATCAAGGAGGTCAATGATAGGTGGCTGGCTGTCACCCTTAAGTCCCACTGATGTTCCCACCCTTTACCAAGCTCATCCCTACCCTGGGATAACCATGAAGCATTGAAATAAAAGTGTGAGTGCCTGTGTTTGTAGACCTAAGCAGCTCAGTGGTAAGGACTTCTACCTGCAGCAGTCCAACCCACCCACCCTACAGGACATCAGAAGCTGGATACCACCCCCATTAATAGGAGAGGTCTGGAGTATGTCTTGTTAGGAGGCCTCTTGTAAAGCAGCATGAACCTTGTTTCCAAGTGGCATGCTCAGGTGTCCTATGACACCCACCTGCCCCAGGACTCTCCACCAGCTCATGTGCTGCTTCCCAGGGAGACACAGGAGCCATCCATGCTGGGGCAGTTCCCACCCCATTTACCAGGATGCTTCAATGACATGTTGCAGGAGATGCATCTGGCTCGGCTGTTCTTACATCCAGGTGTTTAGAGAGCTGGTCTTTGTGCCTTCCCTTAGTCCCTGTGTTACAGGATTCTATCAGACCTTCTCTACCCATGTCGTTGGCACTATCCTGATACTTATTCTTAGTTGCTTCTCCGAATTGCTGGTTTTGCCATTTATCAGCTATGTGCATTTGGGCAATATATTAAATCGATCTCCGTTTCTTCATCTACAAAAAAAAGGGATGATAATTTCTGCCTTCTAAGAATAAATAACAGTCACTCTAGTACAGTGCCAGGAGCCCAGAAAGTGCTTCGCAAAGGTCAGTTTTCTTTTCGTTACTACAAATCTATGGCCAAAAACTTCCAAGTTTATACTCAGTCATCTGCCCCAAGATGAAAGCAAAAGTGCAGATAATGTAACAACATGGTCCATTTGCTGAAACAGAACATTCCAGACTGCATCCTGAACCATCTGGAGGCAGAGAAGTCAGACCCACAGAGAGCACCAAGGATGGGGGCTGAGTTACACTTTCACATGCAGTACGCATTTGAGGAGTGGGAGAGGGGCTTTTCCAGGTCTAGGGGAGTCTTTAGATCCAGAGTATGGGCATTAGAAAGGTTCCAAATAAAGAGATGGCCGACTGCCCTAACATACTGCACTGACCTGGCTCGCCCCCAGCCCTATTCTGAGGCCAGAGGAGGAAGCAGCAACTGACAGGGACTCTATACTCTCCTGGAAAGAACAAGCTCTGCCATGAAAGCTTCTGATGTCACCAGCAATCCCAACAAATGAATCTTCATGACCCTTCCAAGCAGAATAGTGAATTTAACAGACTCCATCTGCCCAGATTGGAATGAGGCAGTGAGACAACCCTACACAGAGGTTCAGCACAGCGATACAAGCCTCCAGAGTGTCTGCATAAATGCATGCAATTCTGCACGCCCAGAGGACAAGGCTGCTTCTCCTTGGGTGACCTTGCTGGCAGCAGTGGCTTTGTTAGTGTGTGGACTTTCATCATATTCAAAAGATTCTACATTTAAAAGGAGTTAAGCAGGAGAAAAAGGAATTAGGAAAGGTCTATTGGGGTAGCATATGCCTTCAACTGAATTGTCACCCCAGGCCTTTTTCTCATATACAAGCTTTTCCAAAAGCAAGGGTTTATCACAATAATAGCAATAATGATCACCCTTTACCGAGAGCTGACCATGTACCTGGACTCCACTGAGCACTTTACATGAGTTGTTTAGTTAATTCTCACAACCACTCCATGAATTAAATACTGTTACCTCCATTTTATAAATGAGGAAACTGAGGCACAGACTACAAATCACCAGCCTTGGGTCACGATAGTTAATAAGTGGAAAAGCTGCAGTTCTCAGTTTGTGAAGAGCAGGGAAGAAAAGCACAGCATCTTAGAATTAGAGTCCCCTCAGGATAAGTAAGGGCTTTTAAGTTACAGGCTCTGAGGAACAGAAAGGATCTTGAAGGTGACCCAGTCATTCACTCCCAGCTTCTGTCTCCCCTGTTCACCAGGGGCGGGAAGAACACATCCCTGGGCCCTCAGTGAAACATCACCTCTTCCCCAGTAGTATTTGGCACACACTGTAAACTGTGCCAGAGAGAATTAGGGAACTTCTCTTATCCCACTTCTTACTTCACTCAGAGCCGGGGCTGCCTTTGAGATGGGAACAGTGAGCCACACAGGGCCCCTCATTCTGTTGTTGTCTTGAAATTCCTAGTTTATTTAAAATAAGGAGCCCTGCATTTTCATTTTGCAGTGAGTCCCACTAATTACATAGGTGGTTCTGAACTCGATCTTTAGGGCCAGGGCACAGGGAGGCGGCCAGAAAACTCAACTGTCCATGTCTTTGCCTCGTAGACTCTTCTAAGCAGTGTGGTGCCCGCTCAGAACACCGCACAGGATGAAGCCCCTAAGAGTAATGACAAGCCCCTTTTTCAACAAAGGCAGATGAAACAGTTATTTGAAATTTGTCAGTATAGAAGTTCACTGGTAAGTGTGTCTTTTTCAAAAAATTAACTGTATAGCACCTGGTACCAACTACTAAAACTGGCCACTACACAACCCAGGTTTTTTACTCCTGTTCATAAAAATCACAAAGAGATTGCTACACTTTCTTTATCATGGCTCAGCTCAGGAATGTTAAGTGCCCAATCATTCCAATTATCACATTTTGCTGCAATTTCCACAGCAATACAGGGGATCATAAGGAAGAAAAAGAGCACTGTTTGCTGTCCAATTATGCGGAGCATGTAGGAACAGGATTGGACCTCCTGACAGCAAAAACACTTGTGTTTATCATACTCTATGCTTCAGGGCACGCTCTACACGGTATTTAAGGATCCAAATGCCTCAATAAAGAGCCACCAGCCTTAAAATCAGCATTTGCTTTTGCCTAAAAACAAGAGGGAAAATCTAAGTAGAGAATCTGTGTTGGTAGAAAAGTGAGCTGCTCCAAATTTTAATTTCATGGCACTCGTATAGGTGATAGCAGCCCCGGTAGATGCAAAAGACTAAACTAAATAAAAATTAAGCAGGGTTTCCAAAGCTTAAGAGAGGAGCAAATTTTGGCATGTAGGTCTATTACACACATTTTATCTCCTTGATCCAAAGACTAGAGATGGGGTCATCACAAACTGGGTCTGGTGCTGGAATAGCTGACCCAAGGGATGTTCATTCCAAAGCATCTTCACTCATTCATTCAGAAGGTCAGGTCAAAACGTATGGTTACCTTGAACAGGCTAACAGTTTAGAATATCTTACACCAATATTCTTTTACTATTTGTTCAACATTTGTTTAGCAGAGGTGAGAAAAGCTGCTTTTATAGTACTAAAAAATGAATTATGTCTTTGTTTATAACTCACGTATCAGCTATCCTCTCATCCTGTAAGTATTTTCAAAGCAAAACTCCACTTATGTAAGTGAGCAATGTAATTTACTGACACATCTGAAATGGTGATATAGAAAGGTATTATATTGAACAATAGACAGTATTTTACTTGAAAAATACCTTCTCCTAGACTTGTCTCTCCTATCAAATGGCTCTTCTTGGCCTTGCAGCTACCAAACATTCCCTGTCTCTATGTTTCTCTCTTTCCTTTTTCTTTTCACTTCCCACCCACTCCCCACCCCACTGCTGCAGTTACTACCCATTTGAATGTTTTCCATCAACTACTGATGAGTATTTATTGTCTTTGATTATTTATGAAGTCCTATTACTGAAGATGAAGATTTTGATTCGGCACGTATACATTAGCTAACATGTTTCAGAATGTTCATAGCAACACTTCTCATAAAAGCATAAAAGTGGACACGAACCAAAGGCCCGTCAACAGGATACATGACTGTGTGTTCACTCTGCAGAGAATTACACAATAGCGAAAATGAATGACTTCAGTCAAAGGCAACAACGTGGATGAATCAGAGGTGACATGATGCTGACAGGCGAAAGCAAGTCTCAGAAGACCATGTACAGCATCATACTCTATTAACACAGAACAAACACTATAAAAACTGAGCTTTATGAAGGCGCACATATAGAGAAATGTCAAACCTTTTACAAAGGAAAGGGATAATAAAGACAAATTTCAGGTTAATGGTTCCAGAATGTGGAGGAGACAGCAGTATAGGACAGGAGAAGAACAACATGTAGGTCGATTCACCTTATCATTAGTGTTCTCATCTTTGGGTTGTGAGAGGTTCAGCGGTGTCGATTATGTAATAAATACATCAGACAAAAGAGGCCCATATTTGAGCCAGGGATAGCCAGAGAGTATAGTTAACCCAATTCCGGGCATCTAGAGTATTTTTTAAAAGAATCATTGTGTGCTTGATAAAACTTCTAACAAGAATTCATTCTTCTTTGAAGGCAGAAGTAGAACAATCTTTTTTTTTTTTTTTTTTTTAAGACAACGTCTTACTCTATTGCCCAAGCTGGAATGCACTGACACAAAATTGACACAATCTCAGCTCACTACAAATTGCACCTCCTGATTCAGGCCTCCGCAGTGGTTGGGATTACAGAGCTTACCACTATACCCTGCTACTTTTTGTATTTTTGTAGAGACAAGGTGTTGCCATGTTGCCCAGGCTGGTCTTGAACTCCTGGGCTCAAGCAATCTGCTCTTTTTGGCCTCCCAAGGTGCTGGAATTATAAGCATGAGCTACCACACCTGGCCACCAATCTTTATTTTCTATCAAATGTTCAAATTCTATTTGATAAAGAATATTAAAGTTACCAAATGAAAACATCTGTTGGCATTTTGCCAGTGACGTGAGTTATCTGTAAAAAACTGAAATTAACTGGCACTATATTCTTATTTTAGGTTAGCCTCCTGGGCAACTGCCAGAATGCCCCTCCACTGAACCAGACTGTGTTTGTTCATTCACACATTCCTTCCTTTATTTACTCAATTGACAGACATTTACAGATCATCTATGTACCTGGACTTGTGTTAGGTTCTAAAGTTATAAAGATGACTAAGAAAGAACCTCTGTCCTCAGGAGTTCATGGTACAGTTGGGGAAACGCACATGGAGACAGAACCTGGCAGTATGGTAAACTTGAGAGCTATGAACAAAGAGCTAGGGGAGCCCAGAAGAGGGCTAGAAGAAGAGAAGGAAGAAGTGAGAATCTTAGTTACTTAACTGAGATTTAAGAATCTTAGTTACTTAACATACAAATCAGATCTACTAGAAGTTCTACACATGTTAACATGGGTTTAACCATCACAACAACACTATTAGGGAGATGCCATTGTCTCTGTTTTCCTGATGGGGAAACTGAAGTTTAACTATGAAGTGGCTGACACTGATGAGTTGGGGGCATTTCATCTAAGTCTTAACAGATGCCAAGTTTCTCAGGTGCAGCGGTGGGATGGGCAGTGCAGGCAGATGAAACAGATGTGGGGGTGTAGAACCACAAAGGAATTTGTTAACATCAATGGAGAAACATACAGGGGAGTTCTACACATTTACAAACATATAGCCAAGGAAACCTATCTTCAAGCCTTGCTCCCCAGAACTCAAAAGGCTTTTCCAGAGATGAATTCCCCAGTACCATGTGTGGGACACTAACATATGCTCTAGGTAGAATCAAAGGCACCTCCAGGGAAAGAAAAATGTGTTTAAGGTAAACCTGCTCCTTTGTCCTCACCTTTTTATTATTTCTATTCTCTCAGTCATCTTCTTATCTTTGAGAGTCTTCCATGTATCAGTGGAATTAGTAGGTCATTGGTGAAAAGTGGCAGCCTCTTAGTGAGCACAAGGCCTCATGGTGAGCACAGACTGGCAGCCCCAGGGTAAGGTGGGGACTACAGGTCCCGTATCACCCCTCCTCTCCGCTGTCTTTTCTATACCCACTCTCAACCTACACAGACACAGTCATCAAGACAACTTGCCTACCCAAAGGCTCGCATGCCCCAGAAAAGCCTGACTCTGACAGTCTCTCAGTGTGACTCAGAAGGGATGCTCTTCATCCCATAGTCACCCAGAACTCCTCCATCACAGACTCAGGCCCCAGGGCTCACTTTGAAGTTGTTCCTGTAAACTAGATGGAGGATCTTCTCAGATAGGTCACCTTTCTCTAGAATATTCAGGGAAAGGGCCTCTTGGGATGTTTCCATGGGTTCTGGAAACAAAAGAAGCAGAATTAGACTCTGCTGGGACTCTTTGGGCATTGGGGAATAAACCCCCAAATCTTTGTAGGAAAAAGGGAGAGAAGAGGATGATGTACAAAGAGCTAAAGGAAAAACTTTTGCTAACAGACACGTGGAGGTAAAGAGCAGACCTTCTTTCTCTTCCAGAAATATGTTAGTTAATACTGCCTCCTCCTTTCTTTTCCAGAACTCTCCTGAAAGATCTCCTGGGATGTGCAGCATATGGATAGTGATAGTTGCTCCAATTTACTCCTTGCACAACCCCTTCTCCTATCTATAAGCAAGGCTAATTCTTGAGTGACTTTGATTGGGAAACCAACTGTGATGATTTTAAAAAATCACAAATCAAGCCTAACAAGGATGGCACATTAAGAAAATATTTGAATATCTTCCAATGAGACCCACAAAGCCTCTTTGTCGTGTCATTTGTACTGAATGAGTGCTACCCCAGACTTCAAATACTTCAATATGTCTTTCAAGCTACTTTCCTGTCTGCCTAAAGCCCTTGTTGAACCACTCCTGTTGAAATGGTTTGGCTGGGTCCCCACTCAACTCTCATCTTAAGTTGTAGCTTCCATAATTCCCACACGTTCTGGGAGGGACACAGTGGGAAATAACTGAATCAAAGGGGCAGTTTCCCCCATACTGTTCTAGTGGTAGTGATTAAGGTCGCATGACAGCTGATGGTTTTTTAGAGTTTCCACTTTCACTTGGCTCTCATTCTCTCTCTTACCTGCTGCCACGTAAGACATGCCTGTCACCTTCCGCCATGATTATGAGGTTTCCCCAGCCATATGGAACTGTGAGTCCATTAAACCTCCCCTTCTTTATAATTTCCCTAGTCTCAGGTATCTCTTTCTCACCAGCATGAAAATGGACCAATACACCCGTCTACGATTGTTACCACCATGGCTGATTCCCCAGAACAGTGCCCACTGTCTCCATCCTCATGACCTAGTGGAAGGCACAAGAACACATAAACAGGGATTACAGCAAAACAGCAACAGTAACAAACACCTGTAAGATGGAGCATGAAGGTCCAAAGAGTACTGCAGATAGAAAGTGCTGGAGAGGCTGGGTGCAGTGGCTCATGCCTATAATCCCAGCACTGTGGGAGGCTGAGATGGGTGGATCATGAGGTCAAGAGTTTGAGATCAGCCTGGCCAACATAGTGAAACCCCATCTCTCCGACAAATACAAAAATTAGCCCAGCATGGTGGCACTTGCCTCTAGTTCCAGAAACTTAGGAGGCTAAAGCAGGAGAATTGCAGGAACCCGGGAGACGGAGGTTGCAGTGAGCCAAGATCATACCACTGCATTCCAGCCTGCGCAACAGAGTGAGACTCTGCCTCAAAAATAAACAAATAAATAAACTTCTGAAGAAAAAAGGAGAGAGGGAGGAAGGGAAAGGGACAAGGGTTGGAAAACTTCCTGTTGGGTACTGTGTTCACTATCTGGGAGACAGGATCAATAGAAGCCCAAACCTCAGCACCACATAATATACTCTTATAACAAACCTGCACATGTATACCCTGAATTTAAAATAAAAATGGAATTTTTTTTTAAAAGGAGAGAAAGAGCTGGAGGAATCGAGAGGGGGCAGAAAACTTCAATCAGAGACAAGCAGATCAGGAGCAGCATTAGAAGTAGAGGTGAGTAGCTAGACTCCTGAGGCACAAGGCAGGTCTGCCCAGGGGAAAGTGAATTTCTCTGTCCAAACTATCTGAAATAGAAGGCCTCAAGGCAGTGGTGTGCTATTAACAACTGGCTCTGATTTGCAGACTTTGACAATTTCCATCATATAAATACTCCCTCCATGGCCAGTTTCAAGATACTAACATGATATCAGTGCACAAAATTGGCTGCCTGGAATAGGTACAAATTGGCTCAAGCAGATCACAGGGACAAAACTATCTACCTGAGACCCATTACATAGGTTTAGCCCAGCTTCATAAACCCCCATACAGTACTTTTCAAGATGGAGATGGGCTGACAGAGAATAAATCAGCTGTATCAACATCTGATGTGCTGACTCCCTAAGCAGAAGAGTAGGAGAGTTGGCCAATTTTTCTGTATTACAGTTCCCTGAATATTATTTGCAGTTCTCCAGCCCACCTCTTATCTTCATATTACCTTCTGTGAAGGAGAAGGCAGCTTAGCAACCTCCGCTGAGCCTTCTGGGCTAAAGAGACTGTGCATCAGCCCAGCCTGTGCAGCTGACACCATTGCTGAGCCTCCTCATAGCACCTCCCCAGCTTCTCAAGTTCACCGTTTCACACTGTGAATAAACAGTTGGTATACGACCATCTGTGCTTCCAGGCAGGTCTTTGGACTTTCTATTCACAGTGCTGTGTGGAGATCTTGAGCCTATGGCCTGGAAGCCTGTACTAACATAACACGTACAAGCAAAAATACTTTGAGACTCTCTGAACGCAACTAAAGCTTCCTTTGTGCTGCACTGATAAATCGGAAACACCAGAGAAGCAACAATTAAGGCTCCTGCATAGACCTCTCATAGAAAGTTTGGCTTTCCCTGGTGGCCCTTCAAACATTACCCCACTTCTTTTGTAGCCACTGTATGAAAAGGACACTACTGTATATGTCAGGCTGTAGCAACACATCAGGGCCTACATCAGCTGCCAGAGCAAGTGGGTGGTGGGAAGTGACTGAGTGAGGGTGGAAGAGGGCGGTGGGGCAGTGTATAGACTACGAGTCTTGTATAAGGGGATTTTTCTTCCATCCTGTGTGTCTCGGACAGAGCAGCTTCGGGTGCAGAGGAATGAAAGGGAGCATTTTCCACACTTCCCCTTACCCTCTCTTCCAGTTGGAGATGTGTGTAGGTTTTCTCAGAGAACAAGATAAGCCAAAAATAAGAAGTGAAGAGCCAAAAATATGCCCTGAAAAAGTAATGTAAATAAATGTAGGAGTTTTTTTTCCCCCTTTTTCATCCAGATCCTGCTCTCAATTATTTTTTAATACCTTAGTTACGGACAATTAGAATGAAACATTCCAGGTAGCTATTCTGAGACACAGTAAATAAGTCCATTTTATTATTTTGTGGAGTGGTCTGAACTATGCAATCATTCTTTTTCTTGGCCCCTGCCCTTTGCCAGCAAGTGAATTGAGTTAAATTAGTTATGAGACATTTTATTGTATCATACCCCTCCTTGCTAAATACCTGACTGATTTCATTGTTTGCTCAGGCCATGAACCTAAAAACCTAACTGGCAGAAGGCAGTGTGTTCTTTTCCAGTGCACATCCATCCCCCGGGAGGGGTTTCTGAATGTATGCTACTGTTCCGAATGCCTGCCTATTGATCCTGATATTGCACCATTTTCCAATAAAGATCTTAATCACACAGACAAAATTAGCAGACGTGCTGAGAAAGAGATGCAGATGGCTTCTCTGACTAGAAATGCCTGCAGGCAATCGCATACCATGTCAGGGAGGGGAAGAGGTTTCTACTGGGAGAGCTTATCATTCCTTAAATATTTATGTTTGTTTTCTCCGTTATGAAATTACCACATCCCTCTCAAGAATCCCACCAAGTACGTCTATTGTCCAAGGGGGTTTCTTTTTCTTTTGCTGTGGCTTTCCAGATAGTAAGTACGTAACTTTAAAACTCACCAAAAGTCTGAGGATTTTCTTTGGTTGCAGGAGAGAAGTGTGAATGCACCGATTTTGTAACATTTCTCTTTTTCCTAACTGCACAGAGACACCACTCTGCACGCACTCATTCTTCCAGGAAGCACAGCTCAGAACAGTAGAGAACCCAATATCTAGCAAACCTTGGACTCGTCATTTGTAACTCCTTTCCTTCCGTTACTTACCATGAAATCTTAAGATTATTTAATCAGTTAAATTTTTGTGAAGTGACCTTTATAATTTACTTAGCTCCACTTTTGCTAACAGCAAAATGGGGACAAACAAATCTGCCGCCACCCTCAATGAAGAAAGAATGAAAAGGTGGCATTCCACAGAGCATGAGGTAAGTACTGGTAGACACAGAAGAAAACGTCCTCCTCATTCCCAGGTAACTTTCAACTGTGGACCCCAAGATGGGCCAACATCTGTCACAAAAGCCCAGGGACAGCTCCATTGACTTACATTCCAGGATAAGACCTCATCTTCCTTTTCTTATCTCCCAAGATGCTTAGCACATTTTTATGTCCAATAAATGTGGTTGACTAAATGAAAGATGAGCAGTCAGCTTGATTAGTGTCTTATCATTGTCTAACATATGTACAAAATGTAGTCTTTCAAAAACTAAAATGAAAAGATTGATAGCACTTGCTTTGAATTATGAAATATCCAAAGAATCCAGTGAAAAGTGTCTTAACTCATTTTGTTATCACATCTCAATTTTGTCCCCATTCAGCAACTTTCTTGGATACGAAGTGAAGACGCTAGAGTCTTATGAATGCCTCCTGGAGCCCAGTAGATTATCTCATCTCATATTTTACTTTTCAGAATTTCTTTAGCTGTCTTCTGTTTGACACATGTCAAAATATCATTAGTATGCATTAATATGATTTGTTAATTTGTAGTGAGGATGCTTTGAATTCTAGGCTGAATTTGATGGTTAGAGAATGTCTCACCCAGGTCAAGACCAAAAGGTGACTTTTAATATGTGCCCTAGTGTATCTCTGCCCGGTTTCTCTGCAATGTTACTTGCACAGTTAACTTAAAGTGTATAATTATGACTAGTGTATATACTATAACTACATATAGTATAAATTACATCATTCTGCCTATAAAATTTTCATCAATTAAATGAACTGCTAGATTTAGAGGAAAGAGATCAAAGCTAGCTGGTTCTATATTTGTTTTTGTTACACACAAATAAGTCCGTTTTTAAAATTATTTATTATTTATTTATTTTATTATTATTATTATTATTATTATTATTGAGATGGAGCCTTGCTGTGTCACCCGGGCTGCAGGGCAGTGGCACGAACTCGGCCCACTGCGACCTCCGTCTCCCAGGTTCAAGCAATTCACTTGCCTCAGCCTCCTGAGTAGCTGGGATTACAGACACCCACCACCACACCCAGCTAATTTTTGTATTTTTAGTAGAGACGCAGTTTCACTATGTTGGCCAGGCTGGTCCCGAACTCCTGACATCATGATCTGCCCTCCTCAGCCTCCTATAGTCCTAGGATTACAGGTGTAAGCCACTGGGCCTGACCCACGAATAAGTCCTTAATAAGTATCCGAGACAGTGGTGGTAAAGAGAAGCACGTGGGGAGCCGAAAACCCTGAGCACCACTGTGGCAGATTTCCTGTCCTGCCACTTTTCAGGCTGAAAATTACTCTTTGATCATTTTGATAATGCTTAAAATATAAAAGGTCCTTTATTCTTTGTTTAGAAATTTCTTTTGCAGGAACAAGTAGATATATACATTTATGGGGTACATAAGTATTTTGATACAGGCATACAATGCATCCTAATCACATCAAGATATATATGGTATACATCACCTCAAGCATTTATCCTTTCCTTGTGTTACAATCTAATTGAACTCTTAGTTATTTTTAAACATACAATAAATTGTCGACTATATTTACCCCATTGTGCTGTCAAATACTAGATCTTATTCATTCTATCTAACTATATTTTTATACCCGTTAGCCAGTCCCACTCTCCGCACCTCCCTCTAGCCTCCAGTAACCATCATGTTAGTATCTCCATGAGTTCAATTGTTTTAATTTTTAGATCCCACAAATAAATGAAAACATGCAGTTTGTCTTTCTCTGTCTGACTTATTTCACTTAACATACCTACCTCCAGTTCCATCCATGTTGTCGCAAATGACAAGATCTCATTCTTTTTTTTTTTTTTTTTTGAGACAGAGTCTCGCTCTGTCACCCATGCTGGAGTGCAGTGGCATGATCTTGGCTCACTGTAACCTCCAACTCCCAGTTTAGCCTCCCGAGTAGCTGGGATTACAGGCACCCACCACAACACCCCACTAATTTTTGTATTTTTGGTAGAGACAGGGTTTCACCATGTTGAACCAAGCTGGTCTCAAACTTCCGGCCTCAGGTGATCTGCCAGCCTCGGCCTCCCAAGGTGCTGGGATTACAGGCATGAGCCACCATGCCTGGCCGATTTCATTCAGTTTTATGGCTGAATAGTACTCCATTGCATATGTGTACCATATTTTCTTTATCCATTCTTCTGTTGATGGACACTTAGGATGTTTCCAGATCTTGGCATGCGTATTTTTAAACATTGACATTCTCCCTCACCTTTTCATACCTTTGGGCTTTCAGCTGACAGCAAACATTTCAAAAGATGTCATAGTGCTTCAGCAACCCATCAGTGGTTCACTTTCAGCACCATTACCATCTTTGTCTGTACAACACTAATTTGAATAGTTTATTGCATTATAACTTTGTTGTTTAAGAAGAAAATGAAAAACAAAAGGCAGGTGCCAATGATGCAAAACACAGATTTTATAAACTTACTCTAATTGAGTTCAAGACAGAAATCATTGTGGGTGTCAAAAAATAAACTCACAACCTTCAGCAACAGAAGGCAATCAGATTCTCCATCTCTTTCAAGGCAATCAGATTGTCCATCTCACCCACCTGAAGTCTTTCTGAAGCCCCAACTTTAGAAGTTAGAGGTTAACGGCACAGGCATCCAGGAAAGAAAAATCTTGGCGCTTGTGTGGCTGTGCAAATAGCCAAACAAGGGCCAAGATTTTTTTTGAGCCAAAATTTTCTAGATTGTTCCCATTTAGAATCCAAGCTAACTGGGAGCTGAGCCTCCCCTTGGTGCTCTGCAGACACATGCTTTTTGAACTCTTTAGAAGCAAGCCCATGATAAATAAACCATAATGCAATAAATTAAATTTGTATCATGGCATCCACTTCCTAGCATGAAAAGAAACTCTTGATCTTATTCTTTCAAGGTTTATATTTCAAGGCAAAATTTCAGCATAATTTAGATAGTTTTCTATTGAGTTAGTTGGCTACTTTTGAAATATTTTTACAAATAACTCACACTGCATGGGGGGCGATAACTCATCTATCTTTTAATGAAAAGTATAAGTTATCTTTAGAAAGAGTCATTTATTTCTTAACATCCCCAAAGCAAAATCCTCCTAAGATGAACTTAGGACTCTACCCCTCTCTGCCTTATTTGACACCATATCTATAAAGCAATTTGTCTAAATCCAATTGTTCTCAACATATTATTTTGGAAGTTTATGTTCTTTACCTCCTAAAGAAGAAAGGTATTTGGAAATGTGCATTCATTCCTTCAAGCATTCATTCACTGAACATTCATTGAGTGTATAGGATTTCTGGAGCACTGTGCTAAGTATCAACACGAAAGCATAGGGACAGATAAAAAGATAAGAAAGGATCCCTTCACATCAGAAGTTTAGAAGCTTATAGCACATGAACCAAGCACTGAATACAAGGAGCAACTTGAAGAAGCCAGGATGGATGCTAAGTCTGGTTGCATAGAGGTTGCTTGAGAAACTGATTAAAATAATCTTAGGCTCTACCTACTGCACCCAGATCTACGGAACCAGAGGGGCCTAGAAGAATCTGAAAATTTTATTTCTATACTGGCCCAAGTAACTCTGAGATTCAGCCAGGTATGGGAATCACTGAGTTTTAAATAACATTCTAGAAGCTAGAAAATCCCACACAGCCCCTACAACGAGCACCAGAAGCATTTTAATTCATGCTCATGATCCAGATCAAGGTCATTGAGATCCTTGTTTGCAAAGCTGTAAAACTAGACTACAAAAAAAAAAGTCTGACTTTCCCAAAGAGAACTCCAGACAGAGATGCATCTTTGACTAGAAAACCAAAGGTTTCTAGCTGTCATTGTGCTGTTAGAAAGTAAAAAACCTATTTTCACAGTATGCAAGACTATCCACATAGAATCACAGCTCCTAGGAACTAGTAGAACTTCACAGATCAGAGTTCACAAACTCAAAAGGTGACAGGTCTCAGCTAGTAACAAAAATGACTGAAGCAGGCTGAAGGGAAGGGGGGTAAAAGGAAAGGATATGCCCCAATAACAGGAACACCTGCTACTCCACTCTGGCTGGCACTTGCAATGAAAGAATGCAGGCCCAACATGCCAGGAATTCCAAATTTTTAACAGAAACCAGAAGTCAGATTTGAAAAACCACTTATGCAAATAAAACAGGCTTTTCAGACAGCTTTGTCCTGTGGGCTACCACCTTGTAATTCCTGATATAATCTGAAGTTGTCATTTGGTAAGTGAAAAAATAACCCTGTCCCATCCCCTGTATGTCTTCAATTTGGCCTGCCACAGTAAGGAAGGAGACTTGTTGTTGAATTAAGTTTTGCTTTTTATCTTGGCTTTGAATTTTTAAATGTCATTTATTGGTCTTGAGGTTCAAATGCAAGGTCGCTAAAAGCCACACGTGGTAGATACTATGCTGTGCTGCCCAGATTCTCATTACCCAGTTGGCAGGCCTCAGCTCTGAGCCCTCTCCTGAAATTGCACCTAGCTGCTTAGCTCAAGGGCAGGTCCCCTCCCTGGGGCATCTGGCATGCAATCACTGGAGGGTGCTCCTGTCTAAAAGCTCAGCCCCCTTGCCCTAACTCAGTACAACTCTGCAGAGCCTTCCCCGCTTCAGAGCTCCCTCTGGAGCCAGCTGAAGCCTTGTAGCTGCATCACATCACGGCTCTTCTCTATGCCCAATCCTGCTTCCTTTACAAGCACAGATCCCTAGAGCACTCCCCAATATACCTCCTGCACATATGTGATCTCTGAGTCTGCTTCCTAGGGAACCTGACCTGTGACATGGTACACAGCAGGGTCTCATTGAAAATAACCTCATCTGTGAAAGTCCAGATCTTCAAAGTCAAACAATTTTTTGTTTTCACAAAAATTACTTCTGTTCTTTCGCTATGATTTTATGGGGTTTTGAAAAATGATTCCATAGCAGATGCCTCCTATTTCACATTGCTTACTCACCTCTGCTTTTAGGCACTGTGGTGAGCAGCTCCAGGAGCTCAGATCACCTGGCACCACCAGTTTCTTTCTGCCCTCAAATGTGGGGCCTTTTCTGATGCTGCAGGGGCCCACTGGGCCTTTGGAAACAGAGCCTGGAAAGTTAGGGGTATTCACGCCAATGAGGGCTGTGACCCAGTGGATTGGTGTTCCAGCGTCCGGTGCTTTAAGCAAGTCCCCGTGTCAAGGGCTCCCTTTCCCCACTCCCAGTGCCTAATTTGCACCCTGACCGTGACTTTCCTCCTCCATGTCTCCATCCATCTCTGCTTCCTCACTTCTTTCCCTGGGATCACGTCCCAAATCAACCACACCAAGTTCCAGTCTATGAGGCTCTGCTTAAGGTGGGACACAAACTAAGACACATGTATCCTCAGTTTTTAATAACTCAAAACAAGATACAGAAGTACAAAAAAGAAAGTAGAAGTCTGCTTTTCAAACATCCCTCCAGTCCTCTTTCTATGCATTAATGCCCACTTACAGGTAACTTCAGATAAATGGGATCAACCAAGGTCCTCTGTTCAGTAAACCTGTAGGTTCCTTCAAACGCTGGTCTTACTGGCTACACTTAAAATTCAAATTAACTTCTTTTTTTTTCTTGTAATGAAGTTTCGCTCTAGTTACCCAGGCTAGAGTGCAGTGGCGTGATCTTGGCTCACTGCAACCTCCACCTCCCGGGTTCAAGCAATTCTCCTGCCTCAGCCTCCTGAGTAGCTGGTATTAGAGGTGTCCAGCTAATATTTGTATTTTTAGTAGAGACAGCGTTTCTCCATGTTGGCCAGGCTGGTCTTAACTCCTGACCTTGTGATCTGCCCACCTCGGCCTCCCAAAGTGCTGGGATTACAGGTGTGATCCACCAGGCCCAGCCTATTCAAATTAACTTCTGCAAATTATTTCATCCATTCATTTAACAATTGTTTATTTCAGGTGCTCTATGAGTAAGGCACAGTGTTAAGTACTGTAGATACTATAAAGAAAAGATGTTCATTTTCTAATTCAAGTTTCCAGTGAATAGTGATAAACAAATTAAAGTACAAGTATTTTCAAGACTACATTAGGACTCTTTGAAATCTAATGCCATAGGTTTTAATTAAACAACTTTTATCCAGGTGGCATGTACTGGTGAATGGATTCCTGGGTTCTAATCTCGGCTCTGTGACTAAGCAGAAGTGTGATGTTAAGCCTCATTTTTCTTGTTTATAAAACAGGAGTAACAATTATGATTGCAAATAGTTGTTATAAGGCTAAAATGCTAACCAACATAAAGAACTTGGCGTAACACCTGACACAGAGTAAGCACTCAGTACATTTCAGCTATAATAATAGTTACCGTTTTCATCTAACATTAACTTCAGGCCCACTGTGCACATGGATCCAGGCACCATGGGAATTGGGCAGATAAATTGGAACTCAAAATACAGACACTGTCCAATGAGGTTTGTCTCATCACAGTTTTAACAGCTTGGAGCCCTGTTCAGCAGCTGAGGACCCAAGGCACAAAGAAATCATCATGTTCACCTGGTCATTCTCTGTAACTGCAGGGAGATGGGGCTCACTGTCAATTTGGTGCCATGGTCAGTTGAAGCACAAGTGGTGGTTTTGCCATGAGTAGAGTTAACTCCAGGCCCCTGTGTTGAACACAGCTTTTACTAGTCCTGCTGGTAAAACAAGGGAAAACACAAACAAGAAAGATGCAGAAGGGAAGTAAATACCAGATTTGCTGAACTGTCTGAGCAAATATCTTGCTGGCAAGGAGATTGACATTATGACTCAACTTCTCAAGAAGTATCAAGTCAGGTAGTTGTTCCCAAGACAGACTGTCCCTTCAAAATGAGTGGCATGTTCAGAGGATCTGCTGGCTTCTACCTTTTGCAGTCCTCACAGTATTCTTTATAGCCCTATTTCTCCTAGAGGCTCAATAAATACTTGTTCACAGACTCACTGAATGCTTATAGATCTCTTTGAATATTGTCCTAGTAAGCAAAGAGCATAAAAAGTGTGGAGAATTTTTTAGGCAGTGCATCACTTTTGAAACATGACTTTCTGAAGTCTTTCTGCTTATGCTTTGTAAAATGCTTTAAAGAGAGAGAGAGAAAGAGAATGCAAATAAAAATAAAATCAGCCTCATGATGCAATCATGTGTGTCTGGATGGGAGGGGAACCAGGATGGCTGCAAGAGAAAAATGCCTGCTACTCCACGCACAAAGATTGTGGAAGGAAGGATGGGAGGGAGGGAGGGAGGGAGGGAGGGAGGGAGGGAGGGAGGGAGGGAGGGAGAGAGAGGAGAAAGAAAGAGAGAAAGGAAAAGAAAAAGAAAGAGAGATAGGAAAGGAAAGGAAGAAAAAGAAAGAGAGAGGAAAAAAGGAAGGGAGGGTGGAAGGGAGGGAGAGAGAAAGGGAGAGAGGGAGGGAGGGAGGGAGGGGAAAAGATCTCCATTGGAAAACATCCTAAGTTGGTTGACTAGAACAGGCAGGAGATGATATTGCTTTAAAGCTAAGGACAGCAAGCCACTGCCTGAAGATTTATTTTGTCTGAACTGCTCATTTGTAAGACAACAAAAAGTACTATGTTAGAATTAAGTTAGAAACACTAAAAACACCAGGTCCAAATCCTACAAGGTGACAATTGTCTGCAGCTTCTTCATCCTCAGCAGCTGACTCACCTCCCACTTCCTTGCAGTCCCCACCACTCTCTACCTACCATCGAAGTCACGTGTCCATCACCATTTACCACCATTATCATTTTTCTTACAAAGTTAGGAGGAAAATCAAAACTCTGGACTCATGGCTCTGTCAGAAATGCACAAATAAAAGAGACTAAAAGGTGTGTGTGTTTATTTAAAGTATTTTTTATCCATAGCTCACTTGACTCACTTCTGGTACATTCTGGACCTTGGAGGCATTTTAACTTGTTTCCTGTGGTTGCTGTAACAATTTACTAGAAACTTGAAAGCTTGAAAACAACATGAGTTTATTATCTCACAGTTGTGGAGGTCAGAACTCCAAAATGGCTTTCACTGAGCTAAAAGCAATGGGCCACTAGGGCCATATTGCTTCCAAGGGTGCTAGGGGAGAAGCCCCATCCTTGTTGTTTCCAGCCCTAGAGGCTGCCACATTCTGGGGTTCACTCAGTCTGCAATTGCATCACCCCGACTTCCACTTCCAGTTGCCATGCTGTCCTCTCTGACTCTCACTTTCCTGCCTCCCTCTTTCCCTTATAAGGACCCTTGTGAGTCCACGTGTCCCGCCTAGTTAACCCAGGATTTTCTCCCATTTCAGGATGCTTATTTAATCACAACTACAAAGTTCTTTTTGCCATATAAGGTAACATATTCCCAGGTTCCAGGGACTAGGACCTAGAAACCTTGTTGGGGAGGAGGCATTATTATGCCTGCCACACGCCCCTGTTATGGAGGCCAGGGATTAATATGCTATTTCTTTCAAAGCACTTTCTAAAGAGAAAAGAGATAGAAGGAGAACAAACTATTTCAAAGCATTTGAAAATAATCCAGTTCAAATTCAATTTCTCAAGCTTTTCAAACCTAAAACGAGGGCCATACAGAAATCGAATGGTGGGGTGGTCATAGGTCAGCATTAAATCCAAGTATGGCAAAGCCCACTTTAGGAGTTTTGGTGGAAATGAGGACAGCTTTTCCTCATAGGGAACAAATACCCTAGATACAGGTTGAGTATTCTTTATCTGAAGTGCTTGGGACCAGAAGTGGTGCAGGTTTTGGACTTTTTTTGGAATTTTGGAATACTTGTACCAAGTTTAGTATCCCTAATTTAAAAATTCAAAATTCAAAATGCTCCCAAATTCTAAACTTTCGGAGTGTTGACATGAAGCTCAAAGGAAACACTCATTAAAGCATTTTGGATTTTGAATATTTGAGTTAGGGATATCCCATCTGTACTGAGTTTCCCATCTTCCATTGCGACTGGGGCCAGGCCTGGGATCTGGCTGCACCCGTCAGTACTCACAGGCAGGTCAGCATTAAACAACATCACACATGAAGCACTCAGCCAGGGCTTAATCCATAGTGCTAGCTCAGTAAGTAGCAGCTATTCATAATTTTTAAAATCACAAAGTTAAAACATTGGCAGAGAATATGAATTGCTCCCCAGTATTCATTTTCCCCTATTTCCTTGGTAATAGAATGGCCAGTTTGTAGCTGGGCACATGGCCACATGGAATAAAACATATCCCAGCCTCTTGAGAAGCTCTGTGTTTCTGTGTAACTAGGTTCTGGCTGAAAGGGTAGAAGCAGCACCTTCTAGAAAGTGTCCTGCAAGGGAGGGAGCATGTGATGATTTGTCTGTCATGTTGAATGGAAGGCAAACATGACGGCTGAAGCTTGAGCAACTTGATTAAACTGTGAGGTGGAACCCGTGACATGAGTGGAATAGAGTGGCAAGACAGAAGAAATCTCTGAGAATGGTGGCAGGCTCTCACAAACTCTGGATTGATTACTTCTGGACTCTTACTTCAGAGACAAACTTCCATGTTGTTTAAGCCTGTGTTATTTGGGAGTTCCATCACTCACCACTGAATCTAATTCTAACTGACGCAGAAGACAACTTCTGCTTTATCATTCCATACGAAAATCCCTTCTACAGCATCCAGGACATTCCCAATGCTAAGTCATCTAACTTTTCTTCCAAGATTTCCAGTTATGAAATCTTCACTACATCACAGGCAACCCATTCTTACTTTTTAAAGTTGCCTTTGTATTATGCAGTTAATACGTGAATCCATTGTTAGAAAATATGTTAAAATATGTTAAAAGTACAGAACAATACATTTTTAAGCGTGAAAGCCCCCACAGTCTCCACCCACTCCCATGGATTTTCTTCCCCTAAACTAACCACGGTCAACAGTCCAGCATGTATCTTTCTAGTCTCCCCCCAATGCAGTTTCATACATACAAGTAGTATACTCGTAATGGAGATACAGAGAAGGGACCAGGTGAAAGAATCCCCTGCACTCAATAACTGATTAGATAAGGGAGTGGTAGAGTGGAAAAGACCAAGTCAAAAGAAAATCTAGGGGTCAAGCCTGGGTGAAATCTGATAACAGTGCCATGGGCAGTAAGTAAAAGGGAGTACAGCCGGAAGAGGAAGGAAAAGAGGGGAAAGAATGATAAGTCTAGTTCTGAACAGTCATCTCCAAAAAGGGGCTGCAGCCCCAGGCAGACATGTAGAGAGGCTGGAAACGCTGGGCTGGAGCTGAGGGTGAGGAATGCTGCCTTGTGCAAAGGAGCCAACCGCTGGAGCACACAGGAGCATGTGGAAGCAGTTGGGGGAGTGGGGGGATGAGAAGAGAGGGGAGCCAGAGGCAGATCTTTGGGAAACACCTGCCTTTTGGAGTAAGAGAAAAAGCAAACAGAACAGAAAGCAGATAGACAATTAGGAAGGTAAGGGGAGATTTCCTTAAAATCAGAATGGATTCGCATTTATTAAACTTAAAATAATGAAGTAAAAGACAAAGAGAGAAAGAAGAGTTTAAGTGCATGAGGGAACTCAGCGGTCTGTAGCTGAATAAGGATGAGGTCACTGGTAAATTTGAGGGTAGCCATTTTCCCAAGCAGTGAGGGCAGACACAAGATTACACAGATTTGAGGAGCGGGTGGGGTGAGGGGGCATGAAGCAGCCAGCACGCCCCGCTTATTGTCAGCACAGGCGAAACTATGCGGCAATCCCAGAATACATCCTCGGACCTCAGTGGTTTCATGTGATAAATGCTTACCTTTTGTTCATGTAAATTCTGATGCAGGTCTAACAGCTTCCTCCATCTCGTGGCTGTAGCTTTGGGGGCACGTGACAGAGGAAGTGAAAACAAGAAGAGTAAGACACTGGTTCTTTATTGCCCCAGTATGGAAGCCACACGTGTCACTTCCACTCATGGTTCATCTGCTAGAATGAGTTCCATGGCCTCGACCTAGCACCACACCACATGGAACATTTGGTGAACACAGATTGCTGCAGACACCTTGTTCAAGAGATCAGGAAGTGTAATAAATGGGAAAAGTAGCCAAGAGGAGGAAGCCTATGTTCACACAAGGGGCAGAGACTGGAGCAAGTGAGGGGAAGGAGGGCAAAGGTAGAAAGGATTAAAGTTATCAAGGTCCGAAGGAATCCTGAGTCTATCCCCTGATACCATAGTTGGCCCTCTCATCCTTATGTCATCTGCCCTTGAGAAGCGTCCTGCCTATGACCACCTCCCGGCCCCTGATAGAAATGCTGCTGACAGCCCTTCTCTACACGTGTACAAGCACACAAATCAACACCAGAAACTACTCATCCAACAAAGCCTATTGGAATGAATTCAAGACCTTCCTACAGAGTGAGATAACCATGCCTTACACTTGCAGTTTGCAGAAGGCTTTAAAATACATGATTTTAGTGGACTGTTATTATAATGGTATGAGATAGGTGAGACCTGTAGAATGATTACTATTATTACATCATCATCCTTTTTTTATTTTGAGACGGAGTCTCACTGTTTCACCCAGTCTGGAGTGCAGTGGTGTGATCTCAGCTCACTGCAAACTCCACCTCCTATGTTCAAGCAATTTGCTGCCTCAGCCTCCTGAGTAGCTTGGATTACAGGTGCCCATCACCATGCCCGGCTAATTTTTGGTATTTTTAGTAGAGACAGGGTTTCACCATCTTGGCCAGGCTGGTCTTAAACTCCTGACCTTGTGATCCACTCGCCTCGGCCTCCTAAAGTGCTGGGGTTACAGGCGTGAGCCACTGCGCCCGGCCCACCATTCTTATTTTACAGATGATTAAGCTAAGGTATAGTGAAAGCAAATGACTTATCCAAGGTCATGTGCTGAAGCTGGAATCTGGTTCTCACAAACCCTCTCCTCTATGAGCAAGATGCCATCTGCTTTGTTCTGTGCTTTTGAGGGCAGATTTAAAATGGCAGATACACCCTGCAGAGAGAGTAGGCAATGAATGCTTGTTAACTTTATTTATAACAATAAACATGAAGTAAATTGTTTCAACAACTTCTACTCCAATTTTGGACTCTAGCTAAGTTTCTATTACACTTTTAGTCCCAATTCTATTTGTGAGCAGACTTAAATTGGCATAAGAGGCTGGGCATAGTGGCTCATGCCTGTAATCCCAGCACTTTGGGAGGCCGAGGCGGGTGAATCACCTAAGGTCAGGAGTTTGAGACCAGTCTGGTCAACATGGCAAAACCCCATCTCTACTAAAAATACACAAATTAGCTGGGCGTCGTGGCAGGTGCCTGTAATCCCAACTACTCAGGAGGCTAAGGCAGGAAAATCATTTGAACCCGGGAGGCGGAGGTTGCAGTGAGCCAAGATCACACCATTGTACTCCAACCTGGGAGACAGAGTTCTCTGTCAAAATGAAAGAAGGAACGAAGGAACGAAGGAACGAAGGAACGAAGGAACGAAGGAAGGAAGGAAGGACGGAAGGAAGGAAGGAAGGAAGGAAGGCAGGAAGGAAGGAAGGAAGGAAGGAAGGAAGGAAGGGAAAGAAAGAGAAAATCCATCTCTTGGAAGAGTTCTGGGCTGGA
>CAUYOR010057085.1:0-60853 GCA_963573925.1 Callimico goeldii
GCCTGTAATCCCAGCTACTCAGGAGGCTGAGGCAGGAGAATTGCCTGAACCCAGGAGGCGGAGGTTGCAGTGAGCCGAGATCGCGCCATTGCACTCCAGCCTGGGTAACAAGAGCGAAACTCAGTCTCAAAAAAAAAAAAAGAACATGAACTCATGGTCCCTGCCCTCATAGAGGTTAGTAGGGGAAGAACTATTGACTAAATACAGTCAGTATTAATTTTGCCATCATCGAGTCTGACTTCATATGCTTGTCAACTGCTCCAAATATCCAGCCCCTGCAGAATTCCACCAGCTAGCCAGAGGAGTATGGACTAGGCCCTTAGTCCCTTAATGAGCCATCTCTCAAAAGTCACACGTTTTTTATTGGAATACAGTGAGTGAGAATCGTTTCTTTTAGTCCATTTCACCTTCCTTCCCTTGGTCCCTCCATCTCTTTGGATTTAATGAAGGCCTAGAGGAAGGGATTTGGAGTATGCGGGTGGCCAGACACAAAAGAACATGAGCAACACAAAGTCTTAGGGTTTCTCAAGCCTGGATTTTACTGTCAAAGGCCTTCCCCACCCTGTCTGCCCTCCCTAGGAATATAAGTGATCTCTTACCTGCCTGATTACCTCTTACTTCTTGGCAGCCCTAACTCCTGACTTGGTGCTGTTGACACATGAGAAGAGGAAAGGCCAAAGAAGGAGAGCGTAGGCCTGCTTTTCAGCATCCAGGGCAAGAGTCGGGGAGGGTTTGGGGGAGGGATGAGCTGGGACACACATAGACCTGTTTGTTTCTCTTGACTTCTTTTACTTTTGAGAGGGAGTGGCAGGCAGTAGATGAAATGTTTTTGATTCCAAGTAGTTTGTCACAAGGGAGGCAATATAACATAGTCATTTAGAAACCTGGCCTTGGCATCAGACACACCTGGATTTGAATCCTTTGGTCTTTTGATTGCTGTGTGATTTTGGGAAAGTTACTGAATTTCTCTTATCTGTGAAATGGGGATAATGATAATAATACTACCTACCTCATGAGGTTTTTGGAAAATTTCACATAAAGTGCTCTGTACATTGTATAGCACATAGTAAGTTCTTTAAAAACGTAAGCTATCATTAATATTATTTTTATTATGAATGCCTTCCAGAAGGTGCTTCCTGGAGGGGCCTGCCCCACTGTTCCTGTGCTGAGTTCCAGGACAGCCTCAACTTCAGCTATCATCCCTCAGGCCTGAGCCTGCACCTCAGACCACCCAGTCGGGGAAGCTCCCCCAAGGAGCAGCCCCTCTCCCAAGTCCTAAGCCCTGAGCCCCCAGACCCAGAGAAGCTTCCTGTGCCCCCTGCCCCTCCATCTAAGAGGCACTGCCGCTCACTCTCAGTGCCCGTGGACCTGTCTCGCTGGCAGCCGGTGTGGCGGCCCGCCCCCTCCAAGCTGTGGACTCCCATCAAGCACCGGGGCAGTGGTGGAGGGGGTGGGCCGCAGGTGCCTCACCAGAGCCCCCCAAAGCGGGTCTCCAGCCTCAGGTTCCTCCAAGCTCCCAGTGCCTCTTCTCAATGTGCCCCAGCCCACAGACCCTACAGCCCTCCTTTCTTTAGCCTGGCCCTGGCCCAAGATTCCTCTCGACCCTGCGCTGCCTCCCCTCAGAGTGGCTCCTGGGAGAGTGATGCTGAGTCCTTGTCACCTTGCCCACCTCAGCGCCGCTTCTCCCTGTCACCCAGCCTGGGCCCACAGGCAAGCCGCTTCTTGCCTTCTGCCCGGAGCTCCCCCGCATCCTCCCCAGAGCTGCCCTGGCGACCTCGAGGTCTCCGTAACCTTCCCCGAAGCCGCTCACAGCCTTGTGATCTGGATGCCCGCAAAACTGGGGTCAAGCGGCGCCACGAGGAGGACCCCCGGCGTCTGCGGCCTTCCTTGGACTTTGACAAGATGAATCAGGTGGGACCAGCAAAACTAGGGGAGCTTGGATGGGAGTATGGGGCCTCTGTTCTGTTCCTACTTTTGAGCTAGCCCCTAGCTTCATTCCCCTGCTCCCCTGCCACCCACCAGCAGCACCTCCTTTAGCTCTTAGCTAGGGTGACCTACCATCCCAGCTTGCCTGAGACTGTCCCAGTTTTAGCACTAAAAGTTCCCCCATCCTGTGAAATGCCTTAATCCTGGGAGTTAGAGAAACTGGGGTGAGACCCATGTTAAACCTTCCAACAGGGATCCCAAATTGTCCTGCAAGTGGTACTTTCCCTCCTTTTTAAGAATGCATAAGCTGCAAAAAATCCCATCATCATTGCCCACTCCTTGTGCCCAAAGCTGGTTTTGCCACTTGCCTGTCACTGCTTCAAAGTGGGTCTGAAGGCTGAAGCAAGTTGGGCTGCTACAGTGTCTGTTAGACAAATGTTTTTTGACTTCCTTGTGTGAGTGCAGTTACTGTATGCACTTGCTCACTTTTTTCATATTATTCTTTCTAGACCACTGGGTTACAAACCTGTTTAAGAATAGATTCACTTTTTCATACAGTTGTCCATCCCATCTGCAAACATTTACTGACTCTGACAAGGCACTGGCAGTACAGAGTAGTACAATGCAGATGATGTTCCCGCCTGCATAGAGCTTTTAAATCTTTTTTTTTGTTTTTTCCTATTGCTTTGAGCAAAAGCTTCTAAATCTAATGGAAACTGTGGGCTCCAAATTCTATCAGAAAGTTTACAAACCTCACCCTAAAGCCTAGGATTCTTGCCTTCAGGTATAACTGTCTTCTTTGTTTGTTTGACAGAAACCATACTCAGGAGGTCTCTGTCTCCAAGAAACAGACCGGGAAGGCAGCAGCATCTCTCCACCATGGTTCATGGCCTGTAGCCCCCAACCCCTCTCTGCTTCCTGCAGCCCCATTGGGCGTTCCTCCCAGGTGCTGAGTGAAAGCGAAGAGGAGGAGGAGGGGGCTGTTCGGTGGGGTCGGCAGGCACTGAGCAAGCGGACACTGTGCCAGCAGGACTTTGGGGACCTGGACTTGAATTTGATTGAGGAGAACTAAAACTGAGAGGCTGCTTCCTGGGGCCACACAGACTGACTCTCTTATGGCTACTAACAAGTGTCAAGGCCCCAAGGCTGGGGGCCTAGCCTGGGAATGGGGGTGAGTGGAGGGCTCCGACTCAGGGCAGCCGGAAATCTTCTTGCTCCAGCAAGCTCGACCATGCCAAGAGACTGGCCGGGACAAGATAAACGGAGTTGGTGGCGGGAGGGACAGCCCCAGAGCAGACCCTTCCCATGGCGGCCCTGAGTGTGAGTATCCCTGCCACAAAGAGAGCAGTGGGCAGGGAAGGAAGGGGTCTGCTGACCCCAGCTCGGGGAATTTCACTAGCCCCTTTGCTTCAAAGGGCACTTGTGTCTTAGAATTTGGCCAGGGTGGGGGGTTGAGTCAGCCTCCTTGGAGAAACTGTGTGAGAGTGTGTGTGTGCATGGGAGTGTACTTGTGGAAAGGTGTGTTTGTGTAGCCTTAGGGAAGGAAGGCAGTTGCTCCTTAACAGCAGAGTATCATGATACCCCCAGGATCTTGAGTTTTTTACAGGATGGTGGGTTTGCTCAAGGAGTTAAGAGGTGGGCACCAAGTTTTCCCTTTTTCTAAATAGCTCTGGAACCAGGCTTGTAAACCATAGCATCACCAACTCTGCAAAGGATTTCATTTTGGGGCACAGCAGGGTGTTTTAAGTGCTGTGACTTCAGCTAATGATCTTTGCCTCAGCCACCCCACCCACCCACTAGCTCCATCTAGTATATTGGGGAATGCAGATGGCGGGGGTGTCACCGTATTTTTTCCATGCTGGTCTTTTTTTCTCATCAGATTGTCTAGGCTTTATACCAGCTGCCTCTCTTGCCCTCTTGAGTAGAGTTGCACATGGCACATGAGCAACTGAGGCAGGGTTAGGGGGTTCCATCTCTCTCTTCTCTGCTGATGGGACCCTTTTCCCCTTACCCTCTGCCCTTTTAGGTCATAGACTAGGTAGGAAGGCCCTATATTGGTCCCCAGTATCTAGTGAGGCAGACCTGCCGCAGAAGCGGCATTCAGTCGTCAGCAGACATGGGTGAGCTCACCGCAGCACTGCTATTGGGAAGCTGACTACAGGAAACCAGTTCTTAGAAGATCCAGGCCCAGCCTCTTCGTTTTGTCCAGTTTTGGTTAGACCCTGCTTGAGAAAGAGGAAGAGGTGTTTAGCATTTAATAGTTTGCTCTTCTTCCACTCCTGCCAGGAAATGTTTATTTACCTCTAATTGGCCCTTAGAGACCATAGGGAGGTCGGGGCTCCCTGAGGGATTGGCTGAGGATGTATAAAGCAAAGACTCTAAGAAGCAATTGGGAGTTTGGTTGTCATTGGCTTGAATTTACTTTTTTGTTTCTCACCTGGAACTTGAGTTAGGACCGCTGGTCCCAGTGGCCACAGTGATGGGTTTAAGTACCTTGGTAGGGCTGGCACCAGTGGAAACATTCTAAAGCTGCCACCACAATAGCTTGTGAGGTTTTGTCCAGTTTTGGTTAGACCCTGCATGACCAAATTGGACCTACCCTTCTTGTTTATGGCAAGAAGGACATTTTTCTCTTCATTTTCCAGGGTTTTCTAGGACCCACTTCCTCATTTAAGGGAAGAAGACCAAGGTCTTTGTGTTTTCTTCCTCATGGAATTGAACGTGACATTTTCTGGGTTTCCTGTGTGTCAGCATCAGTGAGGCTTCAGCCTCCTCGTCCCTACTCCAGAGAGGAGATGGCCATGTCTTCTTAAGCCTTTGGCCCTCAGAGACTCCTCTGTATCTCCTGGCTAGTTACCACTGGGCTACCAGATCTCTAGGGGCCTGAGAGAGGCCATCTGGAGAATCCAGGGGAACTGTGAGCCCAGGAGTTGCCGATCTATGGTTTCATTCCTCCCCTGGCTCTTCTCCCTCTTCAGGCCATAATTTCCCTGGTGCCAACTTCTTTTCTTCCTAGGGTATCCTCATCCCTGGGCTCTCTGCTGCAGATTGGCTGTGCCAGCTTCCAACAGGTCACTGGCAATGCCAATGAGGTTTCTGCAGGCCCTAAGCTGAAGAAGTGAGACAGTGATTCTGCCTCCATCCTGGTTTCCCCAAAGCCCCAGGGCACCATTCTTAGGGGAGAAGGTCTACAGTTCTCATTATTTTAATTCCATTACTTTCAGCCTGGAAAACTAAGCTAGTCAGAACTATCATCTTACTTCCCAATGTAAGAACCTGTGGCCCTGGAACAAGCCTTTTCAAGAAGTGGTTCATGTTGCTCTACACAGTAGATCTGTTTCAACAGTTCTGTGTAAAACAAATGCTATTTTTCAATGCATTTGGACTGCTGACCATTTAAAGCAGCCTATGATTGCTTCTTTTTGTAAAGCAAGCAACCTCCCTCCACTTTAGCTGTTTTGACTATTTGGATTGTCACATATTGGGCTTACCCAGAGTGGAGCACACCTCCAGGGCATGTGGCTGACACTGGGTAGATGTCTGCATCTGTGCTGTGTGTGTGGTGTGGTTGGCCAGTAGGTGAGTATACCTGCGTGTGTGAGTGAAGCCACTCCCCAGGCTGGTGCTCTCCTCCTGTGCCCAGTGACTGCCCAGTGGCAGCCCAGCTGCCCTTCACTCCCACCTGCTGCCAAAGTCCCTGTGCTAATGGGATTACAAATACAAAAAGTGGAAAAATTTTTCGTAAACTTTGTTTTATATTAAAAAAAAATCCATTAAGTCTGTGTGTGTTAAACATGAGGTTCTGCCTCTGTGGCTGTGTTTGAAAAAATAAAGTTTTATTAGAATAATCCATTTTCCCAAGCAACCTTGTGTACTACAGTGTCTTCTTCCCTTCCCCACAAAGAAGGACAAGGAAGAAGCAAGGTAGAAAGTCACCTAACTGTTCTAGCCCCTTCCTCTAAGATGTGGGTCAACCTTTCAAAAGGAGCAGTGTTTGGACCCTAGGCCCTTTGCTGGCCACGAGAGATGATATACTGTGGCCCAGGCTTCTGCTAAGGACTTGGTTATTTTTTACAGTCTGGTTTGGTCTCTCCCTGGCAGTTAGACTTGTCTCCTCCTGCCTGCTGTCACTCTCACTTCCAGCAAGTTGAAGTCAGTATTAATGCATTCCAAGCTCCCCGAGAAATGCTTTATGGTGCAGTCAGGAACTTGTATAGATTGGTTTGTAGGCTTTGGGAACTAGGGAGATGGCAGAGTGGGAGATGGGGCCAGGGATCTTTCTTAAGTTTTCACATGTTACGTCCTGGAGAGATAGAGGCTTAGTCATCAGAATTCAGATTCCAAAGACCTAGGCAATTTTTCCATCCTAAAAATGTTGCTTTTGGAAAACTATCCTAGCAGCAAAGCTTCTCTTTTGTTGTAGAAGAGTATTTTCTATGATGTTTCCATTTGGAGTGTTGATTTGCCGAAAGAAGCTATGTGGCTCATTATCTTTCTTTAGACCTTTCTATTCCACCCTTTCTTCTTCCTATGTTGACATTCTTCTAATGTGTGTGGGTGAAGTGTAGTTGCTTAGAGATCTGTCTAAGCAACTGTAGTTGCTTCTGCCTCTGTCCTTAAGGCTTAGCCTTTCTTTACCATTTGTGGTGCTAACTTGCCAGGCAGCAAGGAGAGTCAAGTTGCTTAGCCTATGTCCTAGTTTCCTGCTTCAAATTGGTGGCACTCATCATTGAATACCAATGAAGTATGTGCAGGAGGACAGCATCGATTTGACTACCTGGAGCAGGAATCTTTGCAGGGATGCAAATACACCCTAGAAAAAGTGAGGATTGTCCTGGAAACGAAGGGAGGTGGGGGCCAGTGGCATGTGGTTAAAGAAGCTTAGAATTAGTTTTTTTCTTTAAAACTGATGTTTCACTTCACCTACAAATGATTTTGTCTCCTTTTTTCTTTTGAGTTTAATTTTTGTGAATTTTTCTGCTGTTTACTTCCTGTGAAGCCAAGCGTGATTTCATTTCTCATTCCTGAAGTCTTGTTAATATAGGAAAGAATGTAAACTCCATGAGGACAAGATTTTTTTTTTGTTCAATATTGTGTCCCCAACACTTTGGAAAGTTCCTGGCACATGAAAAGTGCTGGCCACATTTGTTGAATGCATTTCCCTTTTGCCTTTCCCAGTCCTGAGCTTAGGTATATTTCTCTCTTTGCTGTGAGAAACCACCCTTGGACATTGGGGCAGTGTTAAATCTCTGTATGGAAGAAAATCCCAGCAGTTAATTTTGATAGAAAAGTTGCAAGGCAGATAGGTCTTGTATGGATTCACCCCTTGTTCCCTCCCTATCAACTATAGCTTATGGGCCATGTGCTTTAAGAGGTGGCTCTCAGCCCAGAAAAACATTCTGAATCAGGCCTCAGATTGGCTGTGAGAGATGGAAATTAAAAGGAAAGGAGGGAGGAATGTTTTCTTGGTGTTCCACAGGGTTAGTTCTAGAATGACTTCCCTATATGTTTTGTACTTTTGCTAAAGTCAATAGTTGGTTACCCCTCTCCCCAAGCCTTTGCTACAAGAAAAGTAGGTCAAGGGTGTAGACAAGGTTATGGACAGGAGTTAGCTGGGAAGAGACAGAAGCCTTGGAGAAAGAACCAGCTACCGCTCTCTCTGTAGGGAAAATGAATGAAAAAAAAAAGTCACTTTTAGAGCAACAGTCATGAGTTATTACTAGACCCTTTATCTTTTGTATCTGGTTTGTGTATACTCAGTCTCTGCATCCATGAGACCATGGAATGTGCTGGTCCCTGATATTGCCAACTTTAAATGATTGAGGTAATTTCCTGTTGCTTATTGTGAGTAACCATCTAGCCAAAAATCTTAGCATCTCACTTTATCTACAGGCTCCTTTTCTAATCAGGAGCTATCAGTCTCCCACACCTGTATTCAATGCATTCAGATAAGAGTTACAGAATTCTTTTTGCCCTCAGCCCCACTAATTCCATGGTAAGATGGGGTGCTACTGAGTAAGAGAAACCCCTTTACTGCTGGTCTAGTTCCAATTCCCCTAAGAGTTGAATGGAGAAACACAGACTTAATAACATTGGCAGACTAGGAAGGGAAGAAGTTAGGTTTAGGAAAACCACCAAGATGTGGGGGGTGGGGGTGGGGGGGGCACGTTGGCCTTAAGTCAGTGGCAAGAGTGCCATTACACATCCAGTGGAAGTAATACATTGGCCAATTGGAAAGGAACCTAAGAAGTACTGGTAGGGCCGAATGGGATGTTACTATGCTATGGGCCAATGAGAAGGAAGACATTATGTTTCACGGACCAATGGGGAGAACATTTCCTACAAGACAACAGGTAGGCCAGCTCATATTTTCAGGTTAGGAAATCAATGGGAGTATTAGCGACACTAAATAACTCAAAACATCCACTGTCTAGGTACCTTGCCCGTCAACCCCCTACCCCGTAAATGTCTTTGGTGTCTGAGGAGAGCAAGCTAAGGCCCTCTCAGGTATACGACTCCCTAAAGGAAGACTGAGACCAGGGATGGTGCCATGGGGGACCTGAAGGGCCCGCCCACTTCCCTACCCCGGCCGAACTTGTAATTCCCCTCCCGACCGCAGGGGGCACTGCAGGCCCCGGGGAGATTGGGGCGGAGCGCTGCGAGGGGCCAGGAGCTGCCGCCCCGCTCCAGAGCGCGGGGGGCGCTGTGCGGGGCCCGGGTTGCGGCTCCGCTCCCGGCCACGGGGGGCGCTGCGCGGCGCCGGTGGTTGGTGGTGGCTGTTGGGGGGGGTGGGGGGGAACGGCGGCCGCGGGTGGTGCGGAGGGAGGCCTTGCGGGCGGATCGGGCGCTTGGCGGCGGAGGTGGTGGGAGGCGGCGGGCGGGAGCGCGGGTCAGGCCGGCCCCGGCGATGGCGGACGCAGCGGCCTCCCCGGTGGGCAAGCGGCTGCTGCTTCTGTTCGCGGACACTGCGGCCTCAGCCTCGGCCTCGGCCCCCACGGCGGCGGCGGCGGCGGCGGCAAGCGGAGATCCGGGGCCTGCGCTGCGCACTCGAGCCTGGCGGGCCGGCACGGTGCGGGCCATGAGCGGGGCGGTGCCCCAGGACCTAGCGGTGAGTGGCGGTCGAGTCGGGCACTCGAGGCCGGGGCTGTGGGGCCTGCGGGCGGCCTCCCCGGGGGCCTTTGTGAGGGGGCGGTGGGATGGGGGTGACCCATTTCCGTGCCCCCCAGATCTCCTTAGCGCCCCCCGCCGGCACCTCGGCACCCCAAGCTCTTGCCGGCATGGCTTCCGCGTCGGGGTGTGCGCCCCGGTTTCCCCCGGGGGGCGGCCAGGGCGCCAGGAGGTGCTGCTTGCAGCCGGCAGGCCCCGCCTCCTGGGCGACCCTTTTCTCGGCGTTCTCCCCAACACGCCTTCGGAGCAGGCTCTCGAATCTGGAGCTCCCGGGAGCCTCAGAGTTGCCACTGCCCTCTCGAAGACGCGGACCTGTGGTCCCCAGCTTCTCCCAGGAGACCTGCGCCCTGTTCCTTTTCTCCCAGAGCCCCAAGTGGGGCGGGAATGTGGGCAGCTATGGGAGGCACGGAGGCTGCAGCTGGAGCTGTTTGGGGCTTTTTTATCTGGCAGTTACTTCCTCCTTGTCTGAGCTGGTCTCGGCCTGGCGGTCTCCAGAAAGGCCAGCTCTCGGCACTGTCTCAGGCTCTCCTCTCTTACCTTTCTGGGTGACAGGAGCTGCAGTTGTGGCTGTTTTTGATAAGTTTGAGATCTTTCTTAGTAGCCGAACGGGGCTGCTGGGTGGTGCTTTTTGCTCCTAGCTCTGCTACTCCCCCAACCTTGGGAGAGGTTTTGTTTTGAAACTTTGTGTTTGGGCTTGGCCCCTTTTGAATGCTTGCCTTGGTGTGTTTTGTGATTAAAGTTGTTAAGTCATACAACTTAACCAGCTTTCGCGATCATGATGTGTTATTCTCGTTAATGTGGCGGCAAAATACAGTGTTTAAGTTTTGTCAAGCCACTTTATTTCCTCATTTTGATAGGGGCCCTAGCTTCTCTGGTGAGATAAGGCTATGAAAAATGGTGTGTGTGCGTGTTGGGGGGCGTTCTTTTGGAATGTAATAGATCAGCAAGCAGAAAGCAAATTTTCTTAATGAACTTGTTTCTGCAGATATAAACGAGAACGCAATTTGTGAAATTTGGAAGTAATGTTGTAGGTTTCTGATGTTCATTTTTCTTCCTATTTATCAACAGTGTTACATTGTCCTTTTTTACTAATATACAAGCTTTATGGATTTATTTATTTATTTTTGGCTTGTGGATGGCTTAGGCTTTGCTTCTGCTGCTTGGGTTCATTCGCTTTGATCTTTCTTCCTGCTCTATAAGAAACGCTGCTAGGACATTTATGAGGCCTCAGTGGGGCAAATTTGCAAAAACGATAGAAAAAAGATAAGGGGATGCAATGATGATTAAGACTGGGATTTGGATCTCTAGTCCTCTGCACTTTCTTTAAAAGATGGCTGGGATGGGAAAAGAAGTGTCCATTTCAGATTCATTCTACCCCTTGGAGGCAAAACATGCTTAAGACCCACTGTTATATGCATACTTTGGCCTAAGGCCTAGTTTGCCCTAGCTATTCATTGGGATTTATTTTTGGTTTTTACAATGGTCGTCTCATTTCCTCCATCAGATGAATTGCTAATGAGCTCTGCACCTGAAATGGCTCCCCATTCACTTTGTTGTTTGCTGTGCTCCCTAAGGGCAGAGGTTTTTGAAGCTCACTTCCTTGCGGGACACCCACTAAGCTAAATAAATAATTTTATCACTGAGCCCATGGAACTGGGTTCTCAAACCAAGTAAAAAGTTGCAGTGATTCTTGGAAATTAAAGCAAAGAACATTACAACTATGTTGAGGTCTTGCTTGGGGCTCTGTGAATATAGAGGCAAAGGCAGATTTGTATTTTGGGAATACGTTTATGCTTGCCTTACATGTATACAGGGACATAGATGAGAAAACAGCCAGACCAAAACTCAGAGCCTTTAGATTTTTTTTCATCAGCTTGCAAAATTGTTCAAGAATTGCTGTTTTGTTGAGGTTCTATTAATGACAATGACTAGTGTAGTATGAGAACGGGCCGTTTTGTTTTTCTTTCTCATTAAAAGAGATTTCTTTTGGACCGTGGGCATGTGGACCTTTCCAATTTGCACCACACACGGTAGTAAACACAACTGTCTTCCAATCAAAAGTGTTCTTCCCGTACTCTAGGGTGGAGTTTGCAAGCAGCTGGCCTGTGATTGGGCAGATTTTCATTCAGTTATGTTTAATATGTTTTCAGGCATGCTTGGTTTTGAGTACTGCCTAGCAGGGCGCCCCCTTTTAAGGATGAGTAATTGAGGGTTGCATGAATGAGTTTCTGAAGTGATTGAAAACACACTTCTCAATTTTAGACTCTACGAATATACTCTTTGTAAATACATTTTGATTCAGATATGCTATAAAATATAGTACTGATCCATTTAATGAAACCTTTTTTTGGAAAATAGTAACAAAGCCAAGTGCTACCTTAAGATGAAAGGTGAAAAAAAAGGAGTCAGGATCCTGTTGATTGGAATTTTTGTTAATAAGAGTCTGATAGATGGACATCTTCACCAGCAAAGCTGTGCTGACAAATAACTACTCAGATGTTTAGCCAAGGCAGGACAACAGCCTTTCCCCTTTTTCTCACGGAATAGTTTTATTTGTGTTTTAAAATGGCCTTTTATTTTTCTTTTAATTCGTTTATTGGGTTTTTATGCATTTGTCTCTGGCTCTTCATTCCTAATATGATGTCCTCTTTGTGTTCCTAAATCATTATTGGCCCATGTAAGTTGCAGAGACCTTGGTCACATATATGGGTATCGTAGATAAAACAGACCCCCCCAAAAATGGATTTTTCCTTTTTTTTTTTTTTTTTTTTGTAAAAGCAAAGTTTGTAATTTGCAAAATGTCAAAGGTTTACACAGGAAAAACCAGCAATGTCTTTGCTCATCTTACTTAATACTAGTACTTTAATTTAAAACATGAAAACATTGAACCATATACAAAGTTTTCTTTTTTAGCAAATGGTGTCATACTGCACAATGTTTGCACCCTGGCTTTTTTTCATTTGAGGGTATACCATGGGGATCAATACTTACAGATTTAGTCATCATTTTTGGTGACTCCCTTATATTCCATAGAATAAATAGATCTACCATATTATTCAGTTATTCCTCCTGTTAATGGACATTCAGATTATCTAAAGTTTTTTGGCAGTATAGATAATACTGTCATTAATCTACTTGTACACGTATTTTTATGTAATCCAGGTTTTATTTCTGTAGTTTAGCAATCCAGGATTGAAATGTTTAGTTAAGAAGTATATGTATTTTTTATTATATTAGATAATGCCAGGTTATTTTTCAGTAGGAGTAGAACATTTCATACTCCCACCAACAGTAAAGTGCTTGTTTCTCTTTTTTTTTTTTTTTTTGAGATGGGGTTTTGCTCTTGTTACCCAGGCTGGAGTGCAATGGCGCGATCTCAGTTCACCGCAACCTCTGCCTCCTGGGTTCAGGCAATTCTCCTGCCTCAGCCTCCTGAGTAGCTGGGATTACAGGCACGCGCCACCATGCCTAGCTAATTTTTTGTATTTTCAGTAGAGATGGGTTTCACCATGTTGACCAGGATGGTGTCTTGATCGCTTGACCTCGTGATCCACCAGCCTCGGCCTCCCAAAGTGCTGGGGTTACAGGCTTGAGCCACCGCGCCCGGCTGCTTGTTTCTCTTTACCCTTGTCGTGACTGGTATTATCAGTCTTTTTAATTTTGGCAATCTGATAGGTGAAAAACAGTGTCCAGCATTTTCATGACTATTTGTCCTTTTTTTCTGTGTGTACTGGCTTTTTATTTGTTGCTTATGGATCTCTTTTGCTCATTTGAGAAAAATAGGGATTGTCTTATCACTCTCTGCAAGTTCTGTATGCATGGATATTTAACTCCTTTACCTGTGTAATGGGTTTTATTTTCTTTCATTTGTCTCTTGACTTTTTTTTGTTGCTGTTGTTGAAACAGAGTCTAGCTCTGTCGCCCAGCCTGGAGTCCAGTGACTCGATCTGGGCTCACTGTAACCTCCACCTCCTGGGTTCAAGCGATTCCCCTGCCTCAGCCTCCTGATTAGCTAGGACTACAGGTGCGTGCCACCATGCCCAGCTAATTTTTTCTTTTTTTTTTTTTTTTTTGAGACGGAATTTTGCTTGTTACCCAGGCTGGAGTACAATGACGCGATCTCAGCTCACCGCAACCTCCGCCTCCTGGGTTCAGGCAATTCTCCTGCCTCAGCCTCTTGAGTAGCTGGGATTACAGGCACGCACAACCATGCCCAGCTAATTTTTTGTATTTTTAGTAAAGATGGGGTTTCACCATGTTGACCAGGATGGTCTCGATCTCTTGACCTTGTGATCCACCCACCTTGGCCTCCCAAAGTGCTGGGATTACAGGCTTGAGCCACCGCACTGGCCTTATTTTTTATAGTTTTAGTAGGAATAGGGTTTCTCCGTGTTAGCCTGGATGGTCTTGATCTCTTGACCTTGTCTGCCCTCCTGGGCCTCGAAAAGTGTTGGGATTACAGCCCTGAATCACCGCCCGACTGGCCTGTCTGGACTTTTTTTAATGGGTTGCTTTACATACAGAAAAATAAGAATCTTATGTTAATCAGAATTATCAGGCCTCTTTTTGTTTTGTTTTTGAGAGAGTATTGCTCTGTGTCCCAGGCTGCAGTGCAGTCACCTGATTACAGCTCTCTGCAACCTCTGCCTCTTGGGCTCAAGCGATCCTCCCAGGGACTACAGGCGTGCATCACCAAGCTGGCTAATTTTTGTATTTGTTGTAGAGATGGGGTTTCGCTATGTTGTCCAGGCTGGTCTGGAACTCTTGGGCTCAAGCAGTCTTCCTGCTTTGGCCTCCCAGTGTTGGGATTACAGGTGTGAGCTACCATGCCCAGCCAACATGTTTATTTGTTTATTTTTACTTTTAGATCTTTGGTCTATCTGGAATTTATTTTTTATTTTTATGTATTTATTTTGAGACGGAGTCTCACTCTGTTGCCCAGGCTCTGGAGTGCAGTGGTGCAATCTCGGCTTGCTGCAACCTCTGCCTCCTAGGTTCAAGGAATTCTTCTGTCTCAGCCTCTCCAGTAGCTGGGACTACAGGCGTGCACCACCATGCCTGGCTAATTTTTGTTATTTTTATTAGAGATCAGGTTTTGCCATGTTGGCCAGGCTGGTCTTGAATTCCTGACCTCAGGTGATCCACCCACCTCGGCCTCCCAAAGTGCTGGGATCACAGGCATGAGCCGCTGCGCCTGGCCTGGAATGGAATTTTTTTCTTTTTTGAGACGGGAGTTTCATTTTTGTGGCCCAGACTGGAGTGCAATGTTGCAATCTTGGCTCACTGCAACTTCCGCCGCCTGGGTTCAAGCAATTCTCTTGCCTCAGCCTCCCATATAGCTGGGATTATGGGCACCCACCATGCCCGGCTAATTTTTGTATTTTTAGTAGAGACAGGGTTTCACCATGTTGGCCCTGTTGGTCTTGAACTCCTGATCTCAGGTGATCTGCCCACTTCAGCGTCCCAGAGTGCTGAGATTACAGACGTGAGCCACCATGCCGGCAGGATTTTTCTTTTTTTTTTTTTTTTTGATGGTTTTATCTGTCACCCAGGCTGGAGTACAGTGGTGCAATCATAGCTCACTGCAGCCTCAAATTCCTGCACTCAATTGGTTCTCTTGCCTCAGCTTCCTGATTAGCTGGGAATATAGGTGCATAGCACCACTCTCAGCATTTTTTTTTTTTTTTTTTAGACAAGAGTCTCTCTCTGTTACCCAGGCTGGAGTGCAGTGGTGTGGTCTTGACTCACTGGAACCTCTGCCTCAAGAGTTCAAGTGATTCTCCTGCCTCAGTCTCCTGAATAGTTGTGATGACAGGTGTGTGTACCATGCCCAGCTAATGTTTGTATTTTTAGTAGAGACAGGATTTCGCCATGTTAGCCAGGCTAGTCTTAAACTCCTAACCTCAGTCAATCTGTCTGTCACAGCCTCCCAAAGTACTGGGATTACAGGTGAGCCACCACACCCCATTTTTTTTTTTTTTTTTTTGGAGACTGGGTCTTGCAATTTTGCCTAAGGTGGTTTCAAACTCCTGGCCTTAGGTGATCCTCCAACTCCCACCTTGGCCTCTCAAAGTGCTAGGATTACAGGCATGAGCCACTGCACTTGGCCTGAAATATTTTTGTAATTGGCAAGTGAGATTGGGGGACCCGATTTGTTTTCTGCTGAGTAACCAATTGCGGCAACACTAATTTTATTAGGTAAACCATCCCTGTATGGTAGAATTAAACGGTAATCTAAATGTAGTATCACTTGGTTAACCAATTGTGGCAACACTAATTTTATTAGTTAAAACATCCTTTTCTTTCTGTATGGTAGAATTAAATGGTGCTCTAAGTGTAGTATCACTTGATTTTGAATGTGTATCATAGTCATCTGATTTATCCAGAACTTACCAGAGAAGTGAAAATCTGCCCTATTTTTTTTCTTCCTTAATCTTTCATCTCTATTTCAAGGAATGATGGACTCTAAAATACTCCTTTCCTTTGATTAGAGATAATGTAATAATTGTAGCAATGTCTAGGCTAGTACTATGTTTTTTCTGTCTGAAAGTCTTCCAGGAAGAGTGAAAGTGTATCTGTCTTCTTTTTTTATGCCTCCCCACCCAACAGTTCCTCCGTCTCAGGGTAGGGTAGGTAGACTCTAAAATATCTCTACTTTGTTTCTAAATAATGTAATAATTATAGTCAGGTCCAGGATAGTACCATATTTATCATATTTCCAGTGTACAATTTGTTGTTCACTACCTATGTTCAAACAGAATTTCATCCCTAGTTGAAATAGGAGTTTATGGCTTTTAAAATGTTTGTGTCATTTTATTACTTGTAATTCCAAAAGCTAAAATGCTCAGTGATATTTTGATATTTATGCTCTGTTTATTAATGTAAATAGAATATCTTTTTGCGAATCTGTATATGGTATAGTGTAGAGAACTTTAATTAAAAATGAAATTGTACTTTTTGACGTTAAAAATATATACTGTTTAATTGTGAGCCTCTCTAAGCACACTCATCACCTTAACTCTCCCCTGACAGCTGCAGGTATGTTTATGAAACACTGAGCTATGGTTGAATTTTTCAGACACTCAAGCACTTTATAGAGTTGAGTTGATTTTTTAAAAAAAGATTGTGTGGGGGGGGAGGGTGGGGGGAGGTGTTTCCTTTTGTCATCACTTCAGAGGTAATCAGGCTCTAGGGGACTGATTCTCTCTAACCAAACTCTGGAGGCTGAATTGTAAATCCACATGCAAGGTTATTAATTTACAGTGGGAGATATACCTATCCAGAGATCTGCATAGAACCCCTTTCTGCTCTATGCTAGAGACCAAATTACAGATAAGAAGAGTCCTTGATGTGCAAAGAACTGGACAAGGGAAATTTGGTGTTGCTGAAAGGCTTGCAGCCTTGATTTTGGTGATCCTCCACTTTCCTGGTATTTTCTGGCTTCCATTGCTTTGTTCCCTCTTTAACTTTTTCTTTTAATACTGTCATCCATTGAAATCCTAAACAGAGAAAAGAAGCCTGACCATCCTTCAGGCCCATCCATTCTGGGAACTACAAACCCTACAAAGCCTTTCTGATTCCCCAGCATGTTGTTTTTACTCCCTGTTCCTTTAGCACTTGGGGATATTTATTATAGATAGTTTTTCTTGTTATAGATATGTGTAGCAAGATGTATAGCTTGTAAAGAAGTTCAGGAAATGCCGCCCCAAAATATGTTGCTTTGGACCTCAAACTGAAGGCAGTTGGGGAACAGCTGATGGAGGGCTGCCTCCAAACTTCCTTCATCTACCTAAAGACACATCCTCCAAAAGGAACTCTAGGCCAAGTGCTGTGGCTCATGCCTGTAATCCCAGCACTTTGGGAGGCCAAGGCAGGTGGAGGTCAAGAGTTTGAGACCAGCCTGGCCAACAGGATGAAACCCCATCTCTGCTAAAAAAATAGAAAAATTAGCCGGGTGTGGTGACACACGTAATCCCTGCTACTGAGGCACAAGAATGGCTTGAACATGGGAGGCAGAGGTTGCAGTGAGCCAGGATCGCACCACTGCACTCCAGCCTGCAAAAAAAAAAAAAAGAGAAGGAACTCAATTGTCATGAATACCTTCCCTGGTAAGCTTATCAACCAGGGAAGATTAATTTCTGTTTTAGGAGATGAGACTGGAGGTCTACACCACATGCAGACAGACAACCTTAGCTGTCACCTGTTCTGAGGGCCCAGTGATTTTTTTTTCTTACCCAAGAATCATTTACTAAGCTGGGTGCAGTGGTGTGTACCTACAGGGAGGATCACTTGAGCCTAGGAGTTACATACATACATACACACACACACACACACACACAATCTTAAATATTAATGAATAATGTATATGGTTTACTCTCCCTTAAGTTGCCTATAAGAAATATAGAAATATAATTATTTCTATAATTTTATACTATAATTATTTAAAAATTATTTCTATAATATCTATAGAATAAGAAAGCTTCTCAGTCTTACTGGATTCTAGGTATTTATTTTTCTTTCTTGTGATCCCCCTACATGTAACAAATTTGTATACTTTATCTTCTCTTAAACTGCTCACTGTCAGTTTATTTCAGTCACCTAACCCTCAGAAGGTAGAGGGAAATCTTCCCTCCTCCACACTTGCTTATCTACTGTACTAGACTGTAAATTCATGGGAGATCAGGAAACATGAATTTTTCTATTTTTTCCTTTTTCCATTCCCTGACCACTCTGTCTAAAAAAAGTAGAACATTTTGAAGCCCCTATTAGGCTGATGTTGATTTCTGATTTATTATGGAATTTCTACTTTGTCACCCTGCTATATTTATAATCTTTAAATTTTTTCTTTTACATATTTTTATGGATATGGACTCACTACTAATTTTTTCATCTTGATATTGGAGTCATCTTGATGTTGGAACTCCAGTCCAGGATACACTGGCCTTTGGTTTTGTGATTTGCATCTAGGTCGTTTTCTTAGATTTGAAGCATTTGGTGTTTTGTTTTTCTGATTCTGAAGCAAAGCATGACTATTATACAAAATGTAGAAATTATTCTAATAATATTAAAAAGGAAAAAGCGCTGGGCGCGATGCCTCATGCCTGTAATCCCAGCACTTTGGGAGGCCGAGGTGGGTGGATCACAAGGTCAAGAGATCGAGACCATCCTGATCAACATGTTGAAACCCTGTCCCTACTAAAAATACAAAAATTAGCTGGGCATGGTGGCACATGCCTGGAATCCCAGCTACTCAGGAGGCTGAGGCAGGAGAATTGCTTGAACCCAGGAGACAGAGGTTGCGGTGAGTCGAGATTGTGCCACTGCACTCCAGCTTGGGCAACAAGATCGAAACTCCATCTCAAAAAAAAAAAAATAATAATAATAATAAAAAGAAAAAAGCTAGACCTTGTAGTCTTACAATCCATTATAAAGTACTCATTATATTTTGATATGTAATCTAAGCTGTTTTTAGGACTTTTTTTTAAGTATAATTGAATTCATACTGCATTTTAATTTTTATTTATTTTTTTCTTTTTGAGATGGAGTTTCACCCTTGTTGCCCAGGCTGGAGTGCAGTGGCATGATCTTGGCTCACTGCAACCTCCACCTCCTGGGTTCAAGTGATTCTCCTGCCTCAGCCTCCCGAGTAGCTGGGATTACAGGTGCCCACCACCATGCCTGATTTTTTGTATTTTTAGTAGAGACGGGGTTTCACCATGTTGGCCAGGTTGATCTTGAACTCCTGACTTCAGGTAATCCACCTGCCTCAGTCTCCCAAAGTGCTGGGATTACAGGTGTGAGCCACCGTGCCTGGTCTTATACTGTAGTTTTAATTTTGAGTTATGCTTTTTCATTCAATGTGGCAGATATTTTCTGGGTTTTTTCTTTTTTTGTTTTTGTTTTGAGAGAGTCTCGCTCTGTTGCCCAGGCTGGAGTGCAGTGGCACGATCTTGGCTCACTGCAATTTCCACCTCCTGACTTCAAGCCATTTTCCTCCATCAGCCTCCTGAGTAGCTGGGATTACAGGTGCTATGCCACCATGCCCGGCTAATTTTTGTATTTTTAGTAGAAATGGTATTTTGCCATGTTGATCAAGCTGTTCTCAAACACCTGACTGTACGTGATCTGCCCACCTTGACCTCCCAGAGTGCTGGGATTACAGGTGTAAGCCACCATGCCCAGTCTTTTTTCTTTTTTACTAAAAATTCATTTTATAGGCGATTTTAATTTTCTTCGTGCTTTTCTATATTTTCCACAGGTAACTGATGTATTACTTGCATAACCCAAAAGAAAACAATAAATGCTCTGCAAGGAATTTGAATGTAATTTTATGAATGTAAAGTTTTTTGGCTAAGTAATTTAACTCTTCCCCTTTGTTGGCTATTAAAGTTGTTTCAGATTTTAGGCTTTATCTATAACGCCATGGTGAGCATTTTTGTGAAAAAAACCTTGTTAGTGTTTAGGGGTTTTTTTTGTTTGTTTTTTTGAGACGGAATCTTGCTCTTGTTCCCCAGCTGAAGAGCAATGGCACAATCTCAGCTCACTGCAGCCTCAGCCTCCCAAGTAGCTGGGATTACAGGCTCGTGCCACCACGCCCGGCTAACTTTTGTATTTCTAGTAGAGACAGGTTTTGCCATATTGGCCAGGCTGCTTGAACTCCTGACCTTGTGATCCACCCGCTTTGGCCTCCCAAGGTGCTGGTCTTACAGGCGTGAGCCACGGCACCCAGCCTCTTTAGGGTTTTTTAGAATTATTATTATAATTTCTTTTTTTTTTTTTTTTTTTGTGAGATGGAGTTTAGCTCTTGTTGCAGAGTTTCACTCTTATTGCCCAGTCTGGAGTGCAGTGGTGCAATCTAAGCTCATCACAACCTCAATCTCCCAGGTTCAAGCAATTCTCCTGTCTCAGCCTCCTGAGTAGCTGGGATTACAGGCATGCGCCACCACGCCCAGCTAATTTTGTATTTTTAGTAGAGATGGAGGTTTCACCATGTTGGCTAAACTGGTCTCCTGACCTCAGGTGGTCCTCCCACCTCAGCCTCGAGAAGTACTGGGATTACAGTCATGGGCTACAGCACCTGGCCCTTTAGGGTTATTTACTAGGATTATGATCTAGAGTGGTATGATAGATAATGAGTCTGTACATGTTTAAGATTCTTGTTATGTATCAGTTTTTAAAAAGTCATCCCAATTTTTACTCTAGCCTGAGTTTGCTAAAGGAATAAGCATTTATCTGGAGCCCATATTCTGCTACGCATTTTAAGTCTTTATTTCGTGTAATCCTATAGGCAATCCTTAGAGGTCCTTATTGTCCCGATTTTTAGGCAAAGGAAGTGAGTAAGGCTCAAAGAGGCTAAAGTAACTTGCTCCAGGCTACACAGTTAAGAAATGGGAGAGGTGGGATGCAAATTCGCATCTTTGTGATTCCCCAGCCCCTGAAAGCACTATAAGTGCTTGAGTTTTTATTCAGATTATTTTTGTTGTTCCCATGTACTTCACATTTAGTTTATTCAGGATGTTAGAAAGTAGAAAAATTTGGGGATAATTGGTAGAAAGCTATCTCTTGAGAAAGAAACTGTAAAGAGAAAATTATTTTTTATCTGAAAACAGAGGTATTCTACTCATGCATCTTCCCCCACCTTGACAAGATATCCCACAGTTGTGTAAAAAATTTTTTAACAGAGTTCACATTTTGTTTGGAGTATAGGTAGGAAAATTGGAAAATTTAGGAACCTTGGAAAGTTATCTTTGATTTCCTTTACAATCTCACAGTCATCACCATATTCTGTTTTTATCTCTAATTTCTCAAAGAATACTTTCCATTCATACAGTATTCTCATTGGCTTAGGTCTTTTAACTGGGTTATTCATGCTTTGTAATTGGTCTCCCTGCTTCCAGTTTCTTCCCTTCATAATTTATCTTCCAACCTGACCCCAAAGGTAATTCTTTCCTTTAAAAAAAAAATTAGAAATATATTTTTTTAGGCCAGGCACAGTGGCTTATGCTACTAATCCCAGCACTTTGGGAGGCCAAGGCAGGTGGATCACTTGAGTTCAGGAGTTCCAGACCAGCCTGGCCAACATGGCAAAACCCCGTCTCTTAAAAATATAAAAATTAGCCGGGCATGGTGGTGCGTGCCTGTAATCCCAGCTACTTGGGAGGTTGAAGGACAGAATGGCTTGAACCTCGGAGGCAGAGATTGCGGTGAGCCAAGATCAGGTCACTGCACTCCAGCCTGGGTGACTGAGTGATACTCTGTCTCAAATAAATAACTTCTTTAAAAAAAAAAATCTACTGAAGAGGCTAAAAGACTGTTCACTCTCTAATCCCAACCCTCTCACTCACAATCTCCTCCCTCCAAGTAATCTGCAACTTGCTTTTTTCCCTCAGTGATCTTTCCACATTAGTTTATTAGTCTCATTTTTTAAATTCCTTTTATTCCATAGCCCAAGTTGTATTTTAGTTCTTTATCTGAGTATAAAATGCTTTATAATTTCTGTTTTGATTTCCTATTTAGGGTGTGTTGAGAGCTAACCCCCATCATCTTTCTTTTTCCTTTCCTTCTTTTTATTTCCTTTTTCTTTTTTTTCTTTTTTTTTTTTTTTGAGACAGGGTCTCACTGTTGTCCAGGTACTATAGTGCAGTGGCATGATCATAGTTCACTGTAGCTCTGACTTTCTGGGCTCAAGCAGTCCTTCTACCTCAGACTCCCAGGTAGCTGAGACTTATAGGTGTACACCCACTATGCCCAGCTAATTTTTTAGTTTTGTAAAGACAAGGTATCACTATGTTACCCACAATGGTCTTGAACTCCTAGGCTCAAGTGATCCTCTAACCTCAGCATCCCAAAGTGTTGGGATTACAGGCATCAGCCACCGTGCCTGACCCCCATTATTTTTCTGAAACATATTTTACCAGGTCTCCCCATCACCTTTAAAACTGTCAGTGCCTCCTTCAAGGCCTAAAAAGGCAACATAAACTCAGATAGGTCTTGGGAGGAGCCAGACTTGTGAGAAACAGCTGGGTGACAGATCAAAACATATAGTGGGGAGAGTGCATATGCTGCCTAAAGATATTCAAATGCACATTACAAACAAACACTCCTGGCCAAACAATATCTTTGTCAACAGGTTTCAATTTTTCTTTTTTTTTTTTTTTTTTGACTGAGTTTCGCTCCTTACCCAGGCTGGAGTGCAATGGCGCGATCTCGGCTCACCGCAACCTCCGCCTCCTGGGTTCAGGCAATTCTCCCGCCTCGGCCTCCCGAGTAGCTGGGACTACAGGCACGCGCCACCGTGCCCAGGTAATTTTTTGTGTTTTTAGTAGAGACGGGGTTTCACCATGTTGACCAGGATGGTCTCGATCTCTCGACCTCGTGATCCACCCGCCTCGGCCTCCCAAAGTGCTGGGATTACAGGCTTGAGCCACCTGCCTGGTCAGGACCAGCCTCCAAGTCAGTGTGACTGTCCCCAGCATATCCAGGAATTATGGGGCATTTCTAAGTCTCACTGCTTCGTTAATTCAAAGAGTGGCATACAAATGAGAAGATCTGCAACCTAAATTGCATTTCCATGACCTTGACCTCAGTCAGGTTGGCTCTTCTTAAATTATAAAGGAAAACTGGATTTTGTAAGTGGGAATTGTTTTGGTCTGTAAGTGTGATGTGACTTCTATAAAGTCAGTTATCTTCTTTGGGCATCAATTTCCTCATTCATAAAATGCAGACAAATAGAGAAGTATTTTTTAGCAATTTACATTCTTGTCGAACAAGATCTTATATGTAAAACAGTCCTATGTCTTTACAGTTCACATTTTAACATTTACATATTGTAAAGTTAGTCACTGAAAATAATGAATTCTTTTTTAATAGACAAATTTAAATTGGGAGAGGTAGTAGTGGAGAATGAGTGATGGATGGAGGCTCAGAGAAGTCTCACTGCTAGCAAATTTAAATCTAGGACTGAGAGAGCACCTAACACTCCTCACCAAATCCTAGAGTTCTGAGAACACAGTTTGCACACCACTGGGCTGGCTGATCTCTGAGACCTTGCTACCCAGAATGTGATAGGCACATGGCAGTTACTGTTTCACCTGGGGGCTTACTAGAGTGCAGAATTTTAGGCCAACCCCAGACCTGAATCAGAATCTGTACTTAAACAAAATCCTCAAGCGACTTGTTTGCTCATTAAAATTTGAGAATCACTGATTTAGAACACCCTGTCTCAAACTTGACAGTATGTTGGAATAATACAGAACTTCTCAAACCTTAAGGCTCCTTATTCCTTTGGGACCTCATTGTTTTGAGGTCTGATACTTTGGTCCTGCCTCTTTTTTCCCCTAGAGGTTGACAGATGAAGTCAGGAGTGAAGGAAGTCAGTGCTTAGGAAAAGTGTGAGTCACCTTTATTATCTTACACTACTAGAAAATTTCTAGCACATTAAAAACATTTTAGGATTGGGAGGCAGAACAGATTATGAGGTATTTTTGCTTTCTAAGTGATACATTTTTATATCCCCTGAATTTTGAATAATAAGCCCTATGAAAACAATAAATAAATAAATGAATAAAGTCACAAATTGATGTTCTAAGCACTTCTTGGAAAAGTAAAGAAAAAAAGACACCTTGGTAACATTATAGAATGTACCAACAAGAAGCATCCCCAATATAGAAATGTCTTCTGTGTTGAGGAGAGTAATCTTTGAGAGGCTAAATATTTTTTAAATATTTTATTTTATTTTATTTAACTTTTATTTTAGAATCAGGGAAACATTGTTACAGAGGTATATTGCTTAATGCTGAGGTTTGGAGTGTGACAACCCATCAGCCTGGTGTTAAGCAGTACTCGGTAGGTAATTTTTCAGCCTGTGGCTTAGGATAATGGTCTCCAACAGCCCCCATGTTGCTGCAAAAGACACAGTTTTGTTCTTTATGGCTGCATAGTGTTCCATGGTATCCAATCCACCACTGATTCCATGTTTTTGTTCTTGTGAAGAACGCTGTGAACATACAGGTGCATGGATCCTTTTGGTAGAATGATTTATTTTCCTCTGGGTATATACCCAAATTCATACGAAAACAAAAAGGAGTCCAAAAAGTGAAAGCAATCCTAAATGAAAAGAACAAAGCTCGAGGCATCACACTACCTGACTACAAACTATACTGTAAGGCTACAGTAATCAAAAAACATGTTACTAGTTCAAAAATAGACACACAGAGCAATGGAACAGAAGAGAGAACTCAGGAATAAAGCCACAGACTTACAACCATCTGAGTTTTGACAAAACAGACAAAAACAAACATGGGGACAGGGATTCTCTTTTTAAGATACGGGGCTGAGATACCTGGCTAGCTGTATGCAGAAGAATGAAACTGGATCCCTCTCTTTCATCATATACAAAAATTAACTCGATAGACTAAACATTTAAATATAAGACTCAAACTATAGAAAGCCTAGAAGAAAGCCTAGGAAATACTTTTCTTCACATTGGACTTGACAAAGAATTTGTAGCTAAGTCCTCAAAAGCAACTGCAACAAAAATAACAATTGACAAGCAAGACCTAATTAAACTAAAGAGCTTCTGCACAGCAAAAGAAACTATCAACAGGTTAAACAGACCACCTACAGAATTGGAGAAAAATATCTGCAAATTATATTTCTGACAAAGGTCTAATATTCAGAACCTACACGAAACTTAACAGACAAAAATAAAAAACTGTTAAAAAATGGGGAAAGTACAGGAATAGACACTTCTCAAAAAGAAGACATGAGAGATGTCCATAAATATGAAAAAATGCTCATTATCACTGTCAGAGAAATGCAAATCAAAACCATCGTGAGATATCATCTAATACCAGTCAGAACAGGTATTATTAAAAAGTCAAACAACAGATGCTGGCAAGGCTGCAAAGAACATAAGGAAAATTGATACTCTTTTGGCGGGAATGTAAATTAGTTCAGCCATTGTGGAAAGCAGTTTGGAGATTTCTCAAACAACTTAAACAGAGTTACCTTTTTTTTTTTTCTAGCAGCCATCCTAATGTGTGAGATAGCAGCTCATAATTTTAATGTGCAATTCCCCAGTGACTAATGATAAGCATCTTTTTACGTGTTTATTAGCCATTTGTGTATCTTCTTTGGAAAAATGTCTATTCAAATCCTTTACTTATTTTTGAATTAGGGTGTTTGTGATTTTGTTGTAGTCGTTGTTGTTAAAGGAATTCTTTTGGATGTTAATTCCTTGTCAGATACATGATTTGTAAACATTTTCTCCCATTGTGTAGGTTGTCTTTTGCCTTCTTGATAGTGTTCTTTGATACACACAAGTTACTAATTTTGATGGAGTCCGTTTTTTTGTTGCCTGTACTTTTAGCATCACATTTATGACACCATGCCAAATCCAATGTCATGAAGATTTTCTCCAATGTTTTCTTCTATGTGTTTTACAATTTTGACTCAAGTTTAAGTATTTGATCCAGGGCCGGGCGTGGTGGCTCAAGCCTGTAATCCCAGCACTTTGGGAGTCTGAGACGGGTGGATCACAAGGTAGAGAGATCGAGACCATCCTGGTCAACATGGTGAAACCCCGTCTCTACTAAAATACAAAAAATTAGCTGGGCATGGTGGTGCGTGCCTGTAATCCCAGCTACTCGGGAGGCTGAGGCAGGAGAATTGCCTGAACCCAGAAGGCGGAGGTTGCGGTGAGCTGAGATTGCGCCATTGCACCCCAGCCTGGGTAACAAGAGCGAAACTCCGTGTCAAAAAAAAAAAAAAAAAAAGTTGATCCATTTTGAAGTAATTTTTGTACATGGCATAAGGTAAAGTCCAACTTTATCCTTTTGCAAATGGATATCCAGTTTCCCCCACAACCTTTGTTGAAAAGACTGTCCTTTCTCTATTTAATGGTCTTGGCACCCTTGTTGAAAATCAATTGATTATGTATCTGAGAATTTATTTCTGGGCTTTCTGCTCTATTCCATTGTTCTGTGTGTCTGTCTTTATGCCAGTGTTACAGTTTTAGTTACTGTAGCTGTGTTAGAAGTTTTGAAGTTGAAAAACATGAGTCCTCCAGTTTTATTCTACTTTTTAAAGATTGTTTTAGCTATTTGGAGTCCTCTGTAATTTTACATGCGTTTGAGGATTGGCTTTTCCATTTCAGTGAAACAGGCTATTAGAATTTTGATAGAGATTGTGTTGAATCTAGCTCACTTTGGGTAGTATTAACATCTTAATGCTAAGTCTTCCAATTAGTGAAATAGGATACTTTTCCATTTTTCAGATATTTATACATTTATTTCAGCAGTGGTTTTTAGTTTCCAGCATACAAATTTTTTACCGCCTTGGTTAGATGTATTTGTAAGTACTGAATTTGTTTAGCCGCTATTAAAGATGGAACTGCTTTCTCATTTTTGTTCATTGCTGATGTAAAAAAACAACTGAATTTTTTTTCGTATTGGTCTTAAAATCTACAACGTTGCTGAATTCATTTATTAGCTTCAGTAGCTTTCTTGTGGTGTCTTTGGGATGCTTTATACATGTGATCATGTAATCTGCAAATGGAGATGGCGTTACCTCTTCCTTTCCAATTTCATGCCCTTTACTGCTTTTTGTGAATAGTTTCACTAGAACTCGTTGTACAATGTGAACAGCAGTGGTGAAAGCAGGCACTGGGCCTTGCACTCAGATAGTGTGGTATAACTGCTACTGTTTTGTGATTAATTGAGCATACTGGAAGCAGATTAGATAAACGTAGGAGTTAAAATTCATACTTCTTTAGGTTTTTCTGAACTCCACGTTTTCCCTGACCCTGACCCAAGGTTGTTCTCCTCTAGCCCTTTCCTTTCTCTGAGAACTTGCCTCATTAGTACTCATAAATGCATTCAGATACCCACTAACTAGGAAGATCACGAGACACCAATGAAATCCTTTGCTTTGACTTCTACACCATTGAGATATTTTGGCTGTCGAACTCTAGGAAACAGTACTGGGAGAAAGTAACTGACAGAAAACTAATGCGGAATAAGAGTGTCTGTCTTTCCTTTTACTCTCAAAGCAGGAGGGGGAGGGCATGGCTTCTAGGCCTCCCTGTTAATCTGGTCGCTCTTTTCATCTTTGGCCATGGAAAATCTCCTTGGTCTTAGATTGGCCACAGAAATCTGCGCTCCACGCTGTTCATTAATTTGATCTCCTCAAATACAGCTGCAATTCATTTCCTTTGAATTTTTCTTTCTTTGCTGCATTTCTTACATCAGACTTTAGTCTCTCAAGGTAGGAATCTTTTTATTCCACATATAAATCTTTTCGGTGGTCATGTATTGATTATAGAATTTAAAACACCTAACTTTATAAAGGTATAAAGGTGTTTTCACCTTTAGTAATCATAAAATAGGAGGAAATTATGTGTCAAGAATATTGTTTGTGTGTGTATGTGTGTTTAAGATGGAGTCTGAAGTCTTGCCCTGTTGCCCAAGCTGGGGTGCAGTGGTATGATGTCAGCTCAGTGCAACCTCTGCCTCCTGGGTTCAAGTGATTCTCCTGCCTCAGCCTCCTGAGTAGCTGGGATTATAGGCACCTGCCACTGTGCCCAGTTAATTTTTCATATTTTTAGTAGAAGCGGGATTTAATCATGTTGGTCAGGCTGGTACCAAACTCCTGACCTCGTGATCCGTCCGCCTCGGCCTCTCAAAGTGTTGGGATTCCAGGTGTCAGCCACTGCGCCAGGCCAAGAATACAGTGTTTTTATATGCATGATTTCACTTATCTTTCAGTGACCCGCAATGGAATCGTGTTCCTATTTTACAGATGTGGGTCTTTTTAAAAGTGGCTGGCTGGAATTTAAACCAGAGTTTTGATGAGATCAACATCTCATGCTCTTTCCTTGTATTTTCTGTGTTGAATTTGTATGGAAACAACTGAGATCTGACTCCAGGTGATTGATGGTTAACCCCTTTGCAGGTCTCAACCTCATACAAAGCAAACTCAATGGCCCGCCGAGTGTAAGTGCATCCAACACGTGCTGTGGATAATCTAACTGTAAAGTAAGGGGGAAACGTCGAGAAGGGATTAGGACTCCAGATTATAAATTTGACACGGGTCCTTGAAATTAGGTTGTATCATAAGGCAGAGGTCTTCAAACTTTGATTCGTGGTGCCCCTAGGCCAAAAGAAACAGCTCACCTTTCTGTTTAGGTAATTCTAAAAAATGGAGAAACATTTATATCTTACTATAAGGACTGTTTGAAAAAAAAATACCTATAACTTAAAGAAAAATATGACTATTTTATTTCATACTGACGTTGGTTACTAAGGGCAGCCGTGCACCTGCTGGGGACGGCACCACTTCTGAAACCTTGGACTGTGATCACCATTTTCACTTCTTGTTCCATGTTGATTTTCACCTGATACTTGCTTTTTAGCACAGCAGTTGCTGAAAATCCAGTTTCATGGTGTCATCAAAAAAATTGTGAAATCTAATGTTGAAAACTGAACGATTTTGAGCGAGTAGTTGGCCTGGTATCTGACAGATGTTGCTGTCTCCTTCAACAATTTAAAGTATCCCAGGGTGCTCCTGTGAATGTCCTGCAGCATCCTGAGGTGCCCTGGGGGCCCAGCAAGCCTTTTAGAAAACGGACATATTCATTTTTTATTGTGTGTATTTAAGGTGAACATGTACTGATGCACATACACACAGCGAAACGGTTACTACAGTCAAGCAATGTACCATACCCACCATCTCACATGGTTACCTTTTTTATTGTTGCTGCAAGCCTTAAGGATATCTTTTCTCCCTTTTTTTTTTTTTGAGACGGAGTTTCACTCCTGTTACTCAGACTGGAGTGCAATGGTGTGATGTCGGCTCACCGCAACCTCTGCCTCCTGGGTTCAGGCAATTCTCCTGCCTCAGCCTCCCGAGTAGCTGGGATTACAGGTGCATGCCACCATGCCCAGCTAATTTTTGTATTTTTAGTAGAGATGGGGTTTCACCTTGTTGACCAGGATGGTCTCGATCTCTTGACCTCCTGATCCACCCGCCTCAGCCTCCCAAAGTGCCGGGATTACAGGCATGAGCCACCGCGCCCGGCCTCTCCCTTTTTCTTTCCCCTCCCTTCTCCTCTTCCTCCCTTATTTTTCTATTTTATGATGACAAATCCTCTTGAAGCTTTATTTGTAACTCGAATTCTCCCTCCATGACATCTTACAATATACACTAACATTTTCAACCTGGAGTGAAGTCAGTAGAAGCAGTATATGTTTTGAGTGAATGACATACGGAAATCTGATGTTTAGACACGTTTCCCGAGCAACAAAGCAAAGTTTTTACCCAAGAGTTCTCTACATTCTCAAATTGACTATCTCATGCTTGATGAGCAGGGATGATAAGGAAGGGGGAGGGGCGAAGAAACAGCTTGACTAGTAAATCTTTATTTAAAAAGTCTGTTGAGTACCATGCACATTTTTGGATCAGGATAACACAGACTGAGGGGCTGAAGTGCCCCCACACCAAGCTCGGGCATCTGCATGGTTGATCATAAATGCGTATCTGTGGGCATAGGCCAGGTTTAAGTCAAACATGGGGCAGAGGAGCAGGTGGGTTTTCCTTGGAGGAGTATATGCTTTGGGGTCAGGCTGTGACCCAGTCCTGCCTCTAACTTAATAGCTCTGTGACTCCTGCACAGGTTAATAATTAGTCTTTTGAGTTTCAGATTTTCTTCTGAATATGATGGGAATAACAATACTGGTCTCAAAATTTTTTCTTTGGGACTGATTAACAGCTTTTAAGTGCAAATCATAACACCCAGCTCCTTTCAGTTAAAGACTAGACAGTTAATGGTTGTCAATCTTATCATTATTAGGAATGACTTGTGGAAGGGAAACAGCAGAGCCAAGGTCTGCTGAAGAATACTGAAGTTACAAAGAGAAAAAATAGTTGGGGGAATGGCGGAGTTCAAGTGCTGGTGGGGATGTAAATTGGTTCAACCACTTCAGAAAACCATTCAGCAGCATCTATGCTGAACATATGCAAATCCTGTGACCCAGCAATTCCACTCCTAGACATGGACTCATCACATAAATGCTTAACAGAACATGTTTATAGCAGCAGCCTTCATAATAGACAAAAATTTAGAAACAACTCAAATGCAGAATGAATAAGACGATGTGGTATACTCATACACTGAAATACTATTCAGCAATTACCGTGAATTAATGACTGCTACACACAGTAATCTGGATGTATCTCGCAGTCACTGTTGAACAAAAGAAGGTACACATGAAATCATGCATACTTCGTGATTCCTCTTATAGAAAGTTCAGAAACGGGCAAATCAATCTGTGATGTTAGAAGTAAGGATACTGGTTACTTCTTGGGGGCCAGACTTAATGGCTGGGAGGGTGCATGGGGAGCCCGCTGGTGCTGGCTAGTGTGTGCTGTTTTTAAAAAACCCTGTATCCCTACGATTTATGTCCATTTTGTATGTATGTTTTATTCTAACAAAGAGTTTAAGAAAAAAATTGCCCAAACATTGGAAATATCTCTTCATAGGTTTCCTTCTCAGCAGAGAAGTACACACACACACACACACACACATCCACACACACAGCCCTTGATACTAATGGAAAGCACACAAAGAAAACATAACAATTACATTTATAACCTGCAGGTCAAGCATCCTATCACGGCTGACACTTTCTATGAATCAGGCTATGCTATGGCTTACGACCCTCAGATGCTAGCGGCTCCTAATACCTGTCTAGCACATGCCGGCCAGGGGCCCTACTCATTGCATGAACTCAGGGAGTCAGGGACAGGGAAGCTTCATTCCCACATACAAGTCCAGGATCACCACAGCAGTGGGAAGAGCACAGGGTAAACTGTACGCCAGCTCTGAACACGTCTGCCCCGAAGAAGAGCAGGACCCCTCCACTCACATTTCACCTGGTAAAATAAGCCATGTAGGCATGCCTAACTTGCCTAACTTCAGCAGGGCAGGAGAAGTGCAGCTGCACTGTGGGCAGGAAGGAGACGGGTGGGAAAAGTAACAGCTCTACTGATGACCACGCTTGCTCCCGTGGTTCCCAGACTCAGCCCCATTCAGAGTCCAGTACATAAGAGAACTGTTTGACTCACACCACATCCGTCTCTCCTCCCTCCTTCCCGCTCCCTGTAGATGGAGGTCATGCGGGGGAGAAAAATCCCTGGATTTCCACAATGCTGCCACCCTGCTCACCAATTGGTCACCAGTATGGAGGCTGACATCAGGAAGGTCCCGAGTCTGCTGCAGGCGGTGGCCTTGGTCCCTTTCTGAGCCAAAGAGCAGAGTGAAGCTACAGCCAATCTGAAGGTAAAGCACAGTCACAGCAGGGAGCAGGGAGCATCTGTAAAGCTGAAACCATCCTTGAGGATCCATGCCATGGTTGGTGAGGGCAGCAGCTGGGGATTTGGATGACTGGGTGCTTTCTCTTATAGGAAGGAGAGGGAGCGTAGAGCTAGGAGGTAGGAAAGAGATAGATGAGAGAGTGAGAGGAACAGAGTCAGAAAAGGGAGGTAGCAAAATCCTTTTTGTCTCCACTCAGTTACAGGTGTCGCGCCTTCTCTGTCTGATCTAGTGCGACTCCAGGCTTTGGACGGCATTCCTGTCTCTGCTAGGTTTGTGTTAAATGAGTACCACACTGGAACCCACTGTTTATTCACAAAGAAATGACTGCATAGAGCTCATGAAGGGAGCACATGGCACGTTCTTGTCCTCTTCTCCCTGTTCCTGCTGAGAAGTGAGGGGTGCTCCCACGTGGATGTTTCACTGCAGGACCAGAAGGGGCACAGGTGGATCTTTGCAATCTAGATGTGAGCACCTCTTAGAAGCACATACCAGTTCCGGGAGAAACGTACTAACGCTAAAAGCATATGTATGCTATAATTTACCAACTGGGACACCACTGACTTTGAATTTAGGTTCCTTAAAGGACATACAAAACACAAACATTTTGAGTTAAATGAAAGAGTTGAAGAGGGTCATGGGTTTCAGGACGGAAAATACCGTATGGTGGCGAGGAACCTGGTTTTCCTGTACCTATGCAATCCTAATCAATTCTGATCAACACAGGATTTGCTTAGTGTACCAATCCGGATTATTGATGAGGAAGTCACTTCACTTAGTGAAGACCAATGATGGCAGGTAGAAATAAAAACATTTAATCTGGGCTGGGTGGAGTGGCTCATGCCTGTAATCCCAGCAGTTAGGGAGGCTGAGGCGAGAGGACTGCTTGAGGCTGGGAGTTCCAGACAAGTCTGGGCAACATAGTGACACTCACCTCTACAAAAATTTAAAAAATTGGTTGGGTGTGGTGGTATGTGTCTGTAGTCCTGGCTGTTAGGGATATTGAGGCAGGAGGACTGCTTGAGCCGAGGAGGTGGAGGCTGCAGTGAGTCAAGACAGTGCCACTGTACTCCAGCCTGGGTGACAAGAGTGACACCCTGACTCAAAAAACTAACGGATCAAAAATGTGAGAAAATGGGCAGAATTTATTTTAGACAAACCGTTTTTCAGTTTCGTATTTCACAGAATGTTGCCAGGAGTCCTGAAGCTGGCAGACTCTCCCTGTGCATTCTAAAAGCAGTCAGTTCCCAGAACAGGTTTCTAGACACACTTTTCAGGAACACATCTGTTGCGAAAAATAAAACGTTTGTAGCACTGGGACTCCAAACAAAGCCTAAGGGGAAGATGCACTTAAGAGAGTTTATTAGAGTCTGGGGGCAGGGGGTCACACCTATAATCCCAGCACTTTGGGAGGCCGAGGCGAGCGGATCACTTGTGGTCAGAAGTTCGACACTAGCCTGGCCAACATGGTGAAACTCTGTCTCTACTAAAAGTACAAAAGATTAGCCAGGCTTGGCAGCACATGCTTATAATCCCACCTATGCGGGAGGTTGAGGCAGAAGAATCGTTTGAACTCAGGGGGCAGAGGTTGCAGTGACCCAAGATTGTACCACTGCACTCCAGCCTGGGTGACAAGAGCGAAACTCTGCTTCAAAAAAAAGAAAAAGTGTATTAAAGATAGAAAATTCTTCCACATGAGGAAAAGGTGGCCAGCGTCACTGTAGAATTAGTTTCTGACTTAAAGATTGGATACAGAAAAAAAAAAAACATGCAACCACTTGCATTTCTTGCTAAAAGTAAACGAAAAGCAGTTTAATTTGAAGCATATACTATGGTAGCTGTGATTAGGTTTTAGGTCCAACTCAATGTCAGACAGGAGGAGTCTCATTAACAACGGCTGAAGAGAAGGCAGTGTGACCAGTACAAATTATTGCCCTTTGAGAATGGAGGTGTCGCTTTCCTCTTCATTGAAGATTTTAATTAGAAACGTATTCTTCTTTACAGATGCTTCATTTAGTTGTATTCTAATTATAGACCTTGACAAAAAAAGCCAAAAGAAGAGCCAGCAGAGCCAAACCCACGGCCGTCCTCGGCACACAGTCTTGATGTCGCCTTGGCATGCGCAGTGCCATTCTGGAACTCGCTGGGTCATGCTGAGAGGCGGCAGGGGTGTGGGATCCTGGACTCCCATGGTTCCGAAGCCCGTTTCTGAACTCCTATAATGCAGAAACAGAGGAAAGAATTACTTTCAAGACGCAGAGAAAGCCCCGTTGTGGTATCAATCAAGTAATGGGTTCCAGAAGGGCTGCCTTTGAAGTTCTCCTTCAACAGAGGCACGTGTGGACACCCACCACAAGCCAGGTGGGCCCAAGGTAGGCATGAGAGTCACTTCCTTTCCTTGAAGGGCCAGGCCAAGTTCATAAGTCTCTAGACTACACATAAACCGTATGAGAAAGACGGACCTTGTTGGTAGAAAATCAAGGCAGAATTCATGAAGGGTAGAATCTGTAAAGTGGAGTCATACCACAGGCATATTTGACACTTAGAGAGATGCAATCATACAATGAAAGAATGAGATTGAAACACCATGGGCTGGGCGCGGTGGCTCACGCCTGTAATCCCAGCACTTTGGGGGGCCAAGGCAGGCTGATCACTTGAGGTCAGAAGTTTGAGACCAGCCTGGTCAACATGATGAAACCCCGTCTCTACTAAAAATACAAACATTAGCCCAGTGTGGTTGCGGGTGCCTGTAATCCCTACTACTCTGGAGGCTGAGGCAGGAGAATCACTTGAACCCAGAAGGCGAAGGCTGCAGTGAGCCGAGGTTATGCTGCTGCAGTCCAGCCTGGGTGACAGAGTGAGACCCTGTCTCAAAAACGAGCAACCAACCCTCAAGTGGAAGCCACCTGATTTAGTAAACACATCCCTAGGACAAAGACTCCTAGCTGGTCCTCTGTCACAGGATGGTTGCACCAAGAGGACCCCCCCCAGATGACCCCACACTCGGTCCCCTCGAAGTGCCTTGTGTGCCCAACGAATACTATCATTTTCTCTTCAGGCCGGACACAGAGCAGGGCTTGAGAAGCTGAAGACCTGGCTGTGGTTTCTTTCAGTGGTCTCTGTTGAGGGGCTTCTTAGCTGGTGTGCAGGGGAGAGGAGAGAGGAGCACCTGCCTATTCTCAGGTTGGCTCTAGAGTTTCAAAGCGCAATTTATGAGATTTTTACCTTGTGTACCTGCTTCACAATCAGTGCCTCCCTTAATAATATGGGACTCCTCTGTTGAAACCTGAATAGCATTATGAGAGATAGAAGTAGCGGTGTGGAAGCAGCAGATGAGAAACGTGGATGGAAGGAACAATGGCGAGGGCGGAGGGATACCCAGAGGCGGTGCAGGACAGGACAGGAAATCTGCAGAAGCACAAAGTGCTCAGGCTTCCCTGCCACGCTCTCTAACAATCCCCTGCTACCTCCTTGGTTTCTGTTTGGGAAGCTGAATCTCACCCTGCACAGGAGAGGCATTGGAATGGTGCTTTGCAGAAGGTAACACGAACAGGAATGTGTGGGGTGGATTGAAGGGAGGCAGGAGAATGGGGTAGGAAATCCAGTGGTAAGTGCTGTAGCAGCAGATGAAATGGGAGAGAATGAGGATGACAGCACAGGGAACAACAGACTTTTGATGTAGAATTAACAGGATTTGAATTCAAAGGAGGGGGCAATGAGAGACAGAAAGAGTAGTAATGGGGAAATGAAATCAACTTCCACAGTCCAGTTTCCACGGGTTCATATTTACATGTGATCGTGTGGGAAGAATTCTTGCTCTGTCTGTTGGAGACTAACAAACAGCAGAGTTAAAAAAGCTGTTAGCCAGAAGGGTAAGGCTCTCAGCCCCAATGCAGTGGGAGCATTATTTACTGCTGCACTCCTCAGGTATCTGGTCGATACCCTGCTGGTCTCCCTGCACTTGGAGTCCTTCTTAAGGACACGTGCAGCTGGACAGAACGGGGCCATTCTCCCCATGGCAGCGGGAGGCAAGAGCCGGGGCTCAGTGGTGCACCCAGACCTGCCCCCGCCCCCAGGTCACAGCTCTGTTACGAGGTTGGGTTTCTGCGAAATATTTTGGAGCAAGGTGTATGCTGAAGAGCTTCTATTTCAATTAATAACAGCCTCAAGATCTCAAGGAAGCACTGACACATATGTGGGAAACTTGAGAAAGAATGCAGACTCCTCCTTCAACTGAATTGATAGGAACTCCGTGAATTCTCAAAAGGGGTGAGTCTAATTCATGTCTGAAATATTGGAACCTACCAGGCTGCAGACACAGAGCAAGTACTCAGTTAAGTGTTTAGGAATGAATGTGTGAATGAGAGTGGGCAAGCATCAAGAACATTCCCATCTATGTCTCTGGTGAGCAGTGTGTCCTGTCATACATTCAGGAAGCTATTCTACTTGAGTCACAAATTACGGCCTCTAGCAATTAAACCATCACTTACTAAGTTTGGTTTTAGAAGATTAGAATTAAGAGGTTGACTAATTGCTCCATGGTCTGAGTTCTCTAACCTTTGTAAGTCACGGATAGCTTTGACTACAAACCCTTCCAGAAAAATCTGGAAGTATATTTACATATCCACACAGTCATACCCACACTGTCTTCAGGAGGTTCACAGATATTCTCACCCAGGAGTGGACCCAGATTTTGTGGGTTCCGAAGCCTTCTGTTTAAGAAAAACATAATGAATACAAGATGAGGTCCAGGGTCTTAGAAAGGGCCCCTCAAATTGAAAGACCCTGAGACTGGCTACATGAGCTTCAGGGAAAATCCACCCTTCTCCCTATCCCCAGTTGGGAATGCTTGACCTTGGTTCCGCACCTGTGCTGTGATTAGTGGTGCCAGGCCAGGTGTCAGGCTGACCTGGGGAAGGACTAGGTGAGTCTCAAAGCCTTAAGCATTTAGTTGGTTTATAACACAGGTTGGATTTTGTTTCATGCAGCAGTGCAGACACTGTGCCGTCTTGGCCTGGCTTTAAAAAAAGGCAACAACCCTTCGACTTTTGATGACAATTTCAGAAAATTTCTTCTCCTTTCAAGTTATCTTGCCTATTGATCAGAGTGGATTATTTGTGGTCACGTTCAATTCAGTCACTCTTCCTTGGGCATTCACTTTTTTCTTTCCACCCTGAAACGTTTAACACATTTGAACATTGATTCAGAAAAGGTGTTTTGGTGCTGAGCCTCCCTCCTGAGCCTGCTGGACAACCCAGCACCTGGCGGAGCAGCGTGTAGGATGCATGCATGTGCAGCCACTGGACGCTCACAGACTTGCCACTCTGTTTAAGACAGGAGCGGGTACATGTGGCCCGTCTCTACTGCACCTCGCCCTTTCATTATTCTCACCTTTTACCAAATCAAGATCTTGATGAAAGGATTTTGATACTATTTTTAAATATCATATTTTAAAAGTTCCTCATGACAGAATAATCAGTAACCAGCCCGCTTTGTACATTTCAAGTGGCACCACCACTGCGATACTTAAGAAAAACTAGCTTAGAAATGTGGGAAATACGAAGTGTTGCTCAAACATGTATATGTACAAGGTAGCAGTTGAAAGCAGGGATCGTGAATAGAAAATAAAAGGTGCTTATAGGAGAAGTGATTTTAAACAGCTGATGGAAAAGTCCACACACACGTGACAAGCAGTTCTAGAAAGTAAACAGAGGCTCAGACCTTCCCTACACCTTCAAAACCTTATCGAGATTGCTAGTTGCTGAAATTCAATATGCATCTGCATCTCTAAAAGTATCATACACCAAATTTGAAAAATGTTATTGCTTATTAAAACAAATGAACGCCAACTCAAATTCTACTTAGAAACGCTTTTCTCAAAACAGAAATTTGAAAGAAGGTGGGATGTGACCTTTGCTACTCAAAAGGAGCCATGTATTTATCCTGCTGTAATAGACTAAGGGACTGAAATTCCCATCATGCATTCTGTGTTAACTTTGATTAACATGGGTTTGTCCTCCTTGTAAATCTGACTGCTCCCTTGATTAATTTCTAAACCTACTGAGTTGCTAACTCTTAAAAATAATCTAATTTTCAAAAGTGTAGCTTATCAAACCCTATCAAAGTAATAAATCTGTTAGAGCAGAACACGGATGTATACCAAAATTAAAAAGCACTTTCATGTTCAGAAACTAGGGATCAGATTTCCATCAGTTAAATACAGACAGTTGGGATAACAACAGCGTATCTCATGATTTCCTTCATCTCTAGCAGTTACCCACGTATTGTTGGGAAAAGGAAGGAAATGATTTTAACTTGAGCATGTTTCACGCCACAAGGCACAGATGGGACTGGTTCTAGAAGCAGTAAATCCTCCAGCTTTGGGCTCTAATCCCAGCTCCATCTGAGGATCCTCAGGCAAATTTTACCCTTTTTGCCTCCTTTTCCTCACCTGTAAAATGGAGATACTGCTAGTATCTGTGCACCATAGGGTTGTTATGAGGATTAAATTAGATAGATATATGCAGATTAAGTGTCCTGAAAATTAACTTATTCCATGGTATCTTATGCAAAAATGCAAACGTCCTCAAATTCTTTCTAAAAATTAGAGTCATTCTTTGCTTCTCAAGTAGAATTGACCTGTGCTATTTTTGTTCCTTATGTATACCATCAAGAGGCACACAGGTGCACGAATGAGCATGAGTTTTGAATTCTGGCATACCAGAAACGGAACCCAGGTTCAGCCAGACACCTTAGGCGGCTGGTTCAAACTTCCTAAGCCTGGCTGCCCCTTCTGTGAAGGAGGAAAGCCACGACTCTCAGATGTTATCGAAAGGGACAGGATGTGCCCAGAGCCAGGCAGTGTGCCTGGAATACAGAAAGTTCACAAGTAAGGGCTGCTAGTAAGGTGTATCACGGGAGTGTGGCCTGAAACCCAGGCAAGGCCAGAACCACCCACAGCACTTACTATCAGTCCTGAGACGACAATGTCCTGTCTCCAATAACCTCACAAACACTAACCCATGAGGCAGAAGCTACGTCCACTGTGCAGTCAGCACCTCTTACTCCCCGGGCTCTGAGGTGGTAAAGCCTGTGGTGTGTGCCTTCTGGAAAAGCTCCAAACTAAAACCATCACCCACCCCTGCCTCCTCTGGTTACTGTTTGCTCAGGTCTCAACTACGACAGGATCTGCTTTAGGGAAACCTCTGTCACCCACTGCCCACCCCGCGTGGGCCTGCTCGGCCTGTCAGCCGGCTGCTTCCCAGCTCCCGTGAGCACCCTGATGGCTCCTGCGCCACTCTGGGTGTGCTCCTTCTGAGCAGAGGTGGCCTTTCTCCCCAGTGGATGCCGTGGGCCTGGCACCTAGGAGGGGCCAGTGTTGGCTGAATGCATACTGCCACCTCTACCTGTTACTTACTATCATATAGTCACATTTTATATAAGAGCAAATACCCCTTCCATTATGGATTGCCACTTACCTATTCTTATACTTCTTACTAGACTGGCAAGTAAATGGGACAAAGAGTCATACACCACCAATAAACATGACACAGGGTTACCAGGGAAAAACCTTACCAGCAGAGAAGCAGCATGTTCCATGAGTTGTCTATTGCTACTTGAACAAATCGCCACAAACCTAGGCTATCAAGCAATATGCATCCATTCTCTTTCAATTCTAGAAGTCGGAAGTTCTATGTCAAGGTCTTGGCTGGGCAGCCTTCTTCTGGAGGCTCCAGGGAAGATTCTGATTCCTGCATCTACAATTTGCCTACACCTCTTGGCCTGTGGCCCTTTTTTCCATTGTCAAAGCCAGTAGCTTTGGGTTATCATTTTTGGAGGTGGAGTCTCACTCTGTCACCCAGGCTGGAGTATAGTGGCACAATCTCGGCCCACTAGCAACCTCCGCCTCCTGCGTTCAAGCAATTCTCCTCTTTCGGCCTCCTGAGTAGCTGGGACTACAGGCGCACACTGCCATGCCTGGCTAATTTTATTTTTAGTAGAGATGGGGTTTCACCATATTGGTCAGGCTGGTCTCAAACTCTTGACCTCAAGTGATCATAGGTTATTTTTATAAAAACCCTTGTGATTTGCACTGAACCCACTTAGATAATCCGTAATAAACCTCTCATCTGCAAAACTGCTTTTGCCAGGTGATAAGGATACGGACATCTCTGTGTGGAGGACATGACGGTGCTGACCAGTCCTGACATGTGTGAACCCCGAAGCTTGCATCCCACCAGAAAGTGTGCTCCGTTCACATAGAGCTGCACTAGCTGCCTAAGAGAACACACTCGGACAGAAGTGTGACACTCTACACGTTTACAAGGAAAAAGGGACAGGGATCCTTGAGACAACTGTGTGGCTGGCTGAAGTTCCTGGGAAAGAGGACAGGAAACTCCAAAGCTCAGCCTCTACTAAGGCCTATTCCTTCTGCTGAGCTAACTGCCTGCTAGGAAAAGGGGGAGGAAATGGGCCTCCACATGTGTCTGACTCACCGGTCTTTCGGGCCCAAGAGACAAGACTGAGGAAAGGGCACTTAAATGATGATTGATTCACATTTTCTGAATTGGTGTCTGTGTTTCTGCTTCTTCCTTTGCATCCTATAGTTTTTTCTTCATCTAGTTACAAGGATTCCTTTCTTGGGAGCTGGATGGGCTTGGACTTCCAATGGAAGGAAGTCATGTTGTTTAGAGGCCTTTCTTCCAAGTCCTCTTCCTTCTCATATGAAATATTGATAAGCTGTAATATGGCACATGGTTGGAGAACGAGCAGCACAAGGATTCAGTGACAAAGGCAGAGGATAGGTTCTGTGTGAAAATCCTAAGCAGAAATAATATTGAGGGAACGTTCACTGCCTGCCTAGTAGGACTCTAAGTGCTCTACGCATTCTCTCTAACCCTTCAAAGTACTCGGTGACGTAGCTAATGAGCGAACCCTCTCTTTAAATCACTGGCCCACGTTTCTGATAGGAAGTATAAATAGTGAAGCAGATGAGAGGTCTGGCTTTAGTCATACCAACGACAGCCCCGCAGCAACACTTCTGAGATACACTGATAATTCCATATAAATACATGAGAAAAAGCAAGGATTTTCTGCATAGTTATTAAAATGACGATCAAGATCAACAGTCCCACCAAATACATGTCCACTTGACTTGCCACTGCATCTCACAGGCGCAATGGGGTTATTTTGAGTTTCCCTACAGAGGGCATTCCAGAAAAGCTGGCCGCGAGTTATGCAGAGACATGTCACGTTACCCATCTTGCAGTTCTAAGCCACGTGGAGACTTTGTGACCTGTAGGTGGCACATCTCTGAGTATGCTCTGAACACACATGCGTACACACTTGATGTGCTCACATTAGAACACGTTGCAAAATGTGTTTTAATGAGGAACAGTTGGTCTGGTTCTGCTCAAATAAAAGATATCCCTGTAAGAGAGCTGCCACCTGTCTTCCCATCTTGTGGTGCAGCTTCTAAATGAGTTCTTCTGTCCTGACACCTGCGAGTGTTGCCAGCTCCCTTCCGCAAATTGACAAGACAACCCTGTCCCTGCGCTTCATGTTACTACCAGATACCAGGACATACAGGGGAGTAAGGGGGCCAAGCTAGCTACCTTTCTCCTTTATTCTTCTAGACATTCCCCAAATTGGGAGCTCTTTAATATCATATAAGTAGGCATACCCAATTATCTCCAAACCAAAAATGTTAGCATTTTATCTTGGAGTCAGTGAAAATAATGGTGTATGTATAGTCCATCAGCATTATAGGTACAATGGAATGTAACAGGATCAACAAACTGAAGTTGGAATTAACCGTTCCTTTCCATTTCTTCTGGAAGAACATTTACATTGTAAGACCTCTGTCACACAGTCACACAATTAGAGCACAATACTGTCAGCCTTTCTGTTTCACTTCTGGGACATTCTACATCAGACATTATTCATATGAAATTTTTGCCTTGGCCCTTTCACCCCAAATGTGTAATTGCTGTCAGGTCATTACGATTATGAAGAAAAATTTTAAACTTGAACACACACATACACGCAAACTCTCTAATCTTAATATCACGGACGGGGTTTCTTAAATATTATTTTGGTGATAGCAGTGTAAACACAAGGCTTTGCTAATAAGGCTGAACATAAATTATTAAACTATCTACTGCAGGATCAAATGCATTTCAGATTCTATTCTGAATAATTCTGCCTTGACGTCCACCAAAGGCACAGATGTGATATGCCCCTGCGCCATCTCAGTGATCCCTCTCTTTCAGAACGCCCAACCCGCACACTTGAACTGTGCCAAATGAAAGAGATAATCATGTCAAAACCCGGAGCTTGGCATCTGCCCATCACCTAATTATTACTCTCTGTAGGCGCGCATTTCATCTGATTCAAGAGATGTGAAACCAGCTCTTAAGCTCTGAACTTCCTTTAATGGCTTCGAAACATTTCTTATGTGTAAATTTTTCTCATGGCTCAGAGGCACTGTTAGAGCTTGAAGTGCAATCTAACAGGGATGAAGAAAAAATTCTTTGATAGCTCCTATCTCAAGATAAATCAGAGTTTAGAACAGGCTTCCCCCCCACCCCCACACCAAGCCTTGAACATATGGGCTCTGTAGAAAATCTACTGAAACCGGAGATGTGACCAAGGCGAGGAAATGATCTGAAAGCATCCATTATGCAGTACAGTTTACTATCAGGAAAGAATCTCCACACTGGCTGGGCATGGTGGCTCACACCTGTAATCCCAGCATTTTGGGAGGCCAAGGAGGGCGGATTGCTGGAGCCTAGGGCTTCTATGTAACCCGGGCAACATGGCAAAACCCCCATCTACAAAAAAAATGCAAATATCACCTGGGCATTGTGGCATGCGCTTGTAGTCCCAGCTACTAAGGAAGCTGAAGTAGGAGGATCACTTGAGCCCAAGAGGTCAAGGCTGCGGTGAGCTACAAACACACCACTGTACTCCAGCCTGGATGACAGAGAAAGACCTTGTCTCAAAAAAAAAAAAAAATGCTCATTTTGAATACAAAATTTTAGGCTATCTCTACACAATTACATTTTTACTTTTTGAGATGGAGTCTTGCTCTCTTGCTCAGGCTGGAGTGCAGTGCCTTGATCTCAGCTCACTGCAACCTCCCCCTCCTGAGTTCAAATGATTCACCTGCTTCAGCCTCCTGAGTAGCTAGGATTACAGGTATGTGCCACCATGCCCAGCTAACTTTTGTATTTTTAGTACAGATGGATTTTCACCATGTTGGCTGGGCTGGTCTTGAACTCCTGACCTCAAGTGATCCACCTGCCTCGGCCTCCCAAAGTGCTGAGAATACAGGCAGGCGCCACCGTGCCTGGCCCACAATTACAATTTAATCTCTCCGATAGAAACTTCAGGAAGCACCTCCTAAGGCTGCATCTGACCTTCGGGCTAAGGATAAGCAAAGGTTGCCCCTCAGGCTTTGTAATGCCGTCTCTGCACTCCGGCTGTGGGCTTCTATCTGAATACCTGCATCCTTAGCAGAGTACCAAATATTCATTCCAATGAGCTTAGAATACTTTCCTAATTTTTGGCTTGTAACATTTACCAAAATAAGGGGAGGGTGTAGGGCAGAAGAAGCAGATCTAGAATTAATAACACAGTATAGAAACGTTTGCCAACAGTGGTGCACAGTCATTTGTCTATACATAACTTCTCCAGTTCCACAAAGGAAGCTCTGCCAAGAAGGTACGCTATCAGAATCCGGCACCTTAGCTGGAGATGTGTCTACTGCTTCCTCGTTGTTGTTCAAATTTTGTTCTCCAAAGAGAGGTACACCGAGAAGGTTCTTTTAGTAACTACACACAAGGAAAACCCAAGTTACATACTGAGTCAAAGTTTGGAAATTTGGAAATTACTCTAGAACTTGTCATGTAAGTCTCTTTTGCTAACTAAAAATCAGCGTAAGATAGATGAAAAACTACACGTGCTTGTGCGCACAGACACACAAGCTCTGACATGGAAAAGGAACCAAGAGGCACACTTAGAACGATGAAGTCTGTAATGACAGCATTCATGACAGCAGTAGAAACGTGAATGCATCTATTCCTAATTAGTGGCTGGAGGTAAGCATCAGTATGAACAGAAGCTGCCCACAGGTGTGGCAAAGCTGAAGAAAGAAAAAGCGAATTGGGTCAAGACGCTTTACTGATGATGAGGTCCTTTCCATAATTTCTCAAACCACACGCAAAACCATTCTCATTCCGCGCAGTGCCCACAGGAAGCATTGAGCTAGAATGCTGATGATCGTCACAACTGGGTGTACTAAACGTCATCTTTAAGTCATCAATTCAACTCAGAATAATTATTCTGAGGGTTTCCTTCACACTAGGTACCCATGAAAGCGTGTTGGCAGATGTTCGGTTTGTATTTTAAACGAAAAAGGAGCCATGTGTGATGTTAGCTGTTATGACAGTACAACCTTCTCATCCTTTCTAAGTATCATTTTAAATGACACTGGAAATACGGAGTTAGCATCACTGAGCTCTATGAACTGCATAAAACAAATAAAGGAGATGGCAGGTGCTTTACTCTGTCTCAAAGAATCTCGTTAATGATAAGCTAATACGTGAAATGTTTCCTACATATCACCATGATAGTTTTGGCGCTTGGAAAATGCAGTTAAAGTAGTCAGAGAAAATTACATGGTATATACAGTTGGTCCTCCTCATCTGTGGCTTCCACATTCATAAGTTCAGCTCACCACAAACAGAAAACACTCAGGGGGGAAAATTCCACAAACTTCTCAAAAGCAAAACTTGAATTCACCACACAGTGAATATTACGTTGAATCCATGCATATGAAGTGATGTACAGGCATTGTATTAGATATCAAAAGTCATCTAGCGATAATACAACATATAGGAAAGTGCATATATTTTACATGCAAAATGATGTCATTTTATATAAGTAACTTGAGCATCCATGAATTTTGGTATCCATGGGGGTCCTGGAACCAATCCCCCACAGATACCGAGCATGACTGTACTTGCTATAATTAACTAAACTGAACCCAACCATCTGAAGAAAGATCACATCTCCACATATTTTCCTATCACTCCCAAAGTTCTATTATGCCTTCTTCCAAAAATCTGTTCCAAGACATGCCCATTCTTTCTATTTTGAATATACTTGTTAAAAGTAAAAAATAATGATCCTATGGCAAGTCACTTAAAATACCTAGGAAGAGATTAATATTACAAGACTTAATTACTTAGGTTATATAAAAGTATGGTAGGCAGCCCTGAAGATGATCCCCAGCGATCCTCACCTCCTGGTATTCACACCCTTATGGAATACCTTCCCCTTGACTGTGGTCTGAATGTACTCACTTGATTGTAATGCTCAGCATAAATCATGGATGTCAATTCTAAAATTAGGTTACAAAGTACTGTAGCTTCCATCTCTCTCTTTCTGCTTGCTCGCTCGCTCTGAGGGAAGCCAGCTGCCATGCCGTAGGCTGCCCTATACAGAAGCCCACAGGAGAAAGAATGGGGGGAAGCCTCTGACCAACAGCCAGCCAAGGACTAAGACCTTCATGCAGCAACCCATGAGAAACTGAATTCTGCCATCACCACATAAGTGAGCTTAGAAGCAGATCCTCCCTGTTTGGGTCTTCAGTTGAGACCACATCCCCGGCTGCCATCCTGACTGCTGCTGAAGGACAGCACTGCACCACAGGCACCTAGAGAGGCTGCACCTAGATTTCTGACCCACAGAAACTGTGAGGTAATACATGTTTGCTGTTTTAAGCTGCGAAGTTTTATGTAATTTGTTACACAGCAACAGATAACTAATACAAAAAGCTGCCAAGTAGAGGGCTGGACACCAGTTCACACACATGTAGAAGTTTGATTCATAACAAAGGCATTAAAGACCAATAGGAAAGATGGACTTTCAATAAAGTTTTCTTGAACAATTGGTTATACATACATAAAACAATGAAATTTAACCCCTACCTACCATGTTTAAAAATCAATTTCAGGTATATTAAATATTTACCCAGCAAAGGAAAAACTAGAAAAATTTTAGGACAATATGGGAGGAAAACCTTTCTAACTGCAAGGTAGGGAGGACATACTTCTTAAATCACAAAAATATACCAAGTTCTAAACAAAAGCACTAGCAAGGTTAAGACAAGCTGCAAACTGGGAAGAGATACTTGCTTCACATATAGTTGACTCTGGACTGCATAAAGAAATCACAACTGGGTACAGTGGCTCTTGCCTGTGCTCCCAGCACTTCAGGAGGCCAAAGTAGCAGAACTGCTGGAGGTGAGGAGTTTGAGACAACCTGGGAAACATAGTGAGTTCCCATCTCTACAAAAATAGCCAGACACGGTGGCTCATGCCTACAATCCCAGCACTTTGGGAGGCTGAGATGGGTGGATCACTTGAGGTCAGGACTTCGAGACCAGCCTGGGCAACATGGCAAAACCCTGTCCCTACTAAAAATATAAAAATCAGCCAGGCATGGTGGTGGAGACAGAGGTTGCAGTGAGCTGAGATCGTGCCATTACACTCCAGCCTGGGCAACAGAGTGATACTCCATCTCAAAAATAAATAAATACAATAAAAATAAAAATAAAAAATAAAAAAAAAACTTAGCTGAGCATGGTGGTGCATGATTGTTGTCCCAGGTACTTGGGAGGCTGAGGCAAAAGGATCACCTAAGGCCAGGATTTCAAGGCTGCAGTGGGCTAACAATCACACCACTGTACTCCAGCCTGCGCAACAGTGCAAGACCCCGACTCAAGGAAATCCTAAAAATCCATGAAAAGGTATCATCCAATAGAAGAAAATGGGCAAAAGGCTTATACAGATTCTTCACTGAAGAGAAAATCTGAACACACACACACACACACACACACACACAGACACTTACACGTGTGTGTGTGTACAGTACACCAATAAATACGTATTTCAAAATACAAATTTCAAAAATGGTCAGCCTCATTTGTAATTGGAGAAATATGAGTTAAAAATACAAAAATACTGGCCAGGCGCGGTGGCTCACACCTGTAATCCCAGCACTTTGGGAGCCCGAGGCAGGTGGATCACAAGGACACGAGATTAAGACCATCCTGGCCAACATGGTGAAACCCTGTCTCTACTAAAAAATACAAAAATTAGCTGGGCGTGGTGGCACGTGCCTGTAGTCCCAGCTACTTGGGAGGCTGAGGCAAGAGATTTGCTTAAACCAGGGAGGTAGAGGTTACAGTGAGCCGAGATTGCACCACTAGCACTCCAGCTTAGTGCCTGGCAACAGAGCAAGACTCTGTCTCAAAAAAGGAGAAAAAAAATACAAAAACACCAACTTACATACACCAGGTTGGAAAAAGTAAAGAAAACTGAACAATATCAAGTGTGGGTGACAATGTGGAGAATCCAGAACACTTTGACACTGCTGCTGGTAACGGCAGAAATTAACATAGCCACTTTCGGAGACGGTAGGGCACAGCCTGGTAAGGTGGAAGCTGTGCACTCCGGCCACAGCAATGCCACTCCTAGTTACAGCACCCAGACTAGAGAAATGACTGCAGATGAGTGCCCATCCCAAGTCCCCATCATGGCTGATGTGATGTAAGTTAGAAGCTCTAGAAGGATTTGGGATAGAGATGGGGGTTGGGGAAGAGTTGGTGAAAGGTTAAAATGTGGCCCAGGATGAGGGGCTCAAGACCTGTGGGTGGGCTTCTGCAAACATTAACTTTCCAAGCAGTCTCCCTAAGAACCTCTTTCTTTTCTTAGATGGGCCCCAGTCACTAACCTCCCTCTTCTCCATTAGCTCTTCTCCTCTACCATCTCTCAATTCCTGAGGTATTCCCCACCCATCTGCCCCACCTGAGGGAGCAGACCTTGTGTGCTAACGTTCAGTGAGCAGCATGGAGGCCAGTGTTCTCGAGGGGAGAGAAGTCAAGGCATGGGGTCTTGAGGCTGTTGTAAGATCTTTAGCTTTCACACTGAACATGCTGGGAAACCTTAGACGATTTTTATGAAAACTTTTATGGTTTTATATATATATATATATATATATAAAATATTTACTATCTGAACAATTTTTAAGTACACAATTCAATGGCATTAATCATATTTACCATGTTGTGCAACCATTACCACCATTTCCAAAACGTTATCACCCCGCACAGAAACTCTGTAACCTTAAGAAGGAACTGTCCATCTCCAACCCCAGCCCCTGCTAAGTTCTAACTTACTTTGTCTCTGTGAATTTGTCTATTCTCAGTATTTCACCTAAGTGGGATCATGCAGGGTTTGCCTTTTTTTGGTCTGGCTTATTTGCTTCACACGATGTTCTCAAGGTTTACCTACGTTGTAGCATGTGTCAGAACTTCATGTCTTTCTATGGCTGAATACAATTCCATTCTGCTACATACCACATTTTGTTTGTCCATTCATCTGTTGATAGATACTTCAGCTGCTTCCACCTTTGGGTTATTTATGAATAATGCTGGTATGAATATTGGGATATAACTGAGTCCCTGCTTTCAATTCTATTGGATATATATGGAATTTCTGAGTCATGGAGCACTAGATGGTTTTTGAGGAGGGAGGGAGGAACAATCTGATTTATATTCAGAGCAGAAATAGGGGGACCGGCTAGGCAGATTGTTTATTTTCAGATGATATGGTACACAGCAGGGAAAATCACCTCCTACAAGAATATTGAAGAAAAAAAGACCTGCAGTGAATACCTGTATCCTATACCATAGATGCTTTGTGACTGTTCAGAGGAACTGCGTTCACATGAAGGATAACAGAAAAAAATAGCTACTCAAAGTCAGTGAAAAGGGGGAACTGAAAAGCACAAAGTATTTATTTCGGGCAGCTATCCTTTACAAATGCTCTTGCTGCTTATAAAGACTGTATGTTTAAAATGACCAAGGACCAAGTCCTCATCTTATGGCATACAGGTGATTAGGGCAAAACATCATCCATCTTCATGGATGAGATTCTACTAGTAACTTCATCAACCAGGCCCAGGTAAGTCTTCACTATCACCATGTCCTCCCATTCCACGTCACATATTCACTGATCACTTCTATGTGTCACACAGTGCTCAGTGCTTCCGAAGCTTTATCTCGCTTCAATGCCAAAGCCATTCTATCAAATGGACTCTCTTCCTCCCGATTTACAGATGAGGAGAGACACCTAGCGAGGGTAAGTGACCAGGCAACGATCACAACTAGTAAGGAACAGAGCCAGAATGCCAAACCCACAGTCTGATCTAATGTGCTTAAGGGTTACTTGGGCTGCTCTATTGTTTGTTTGTTTGTTTTTTCCCCATACATCTGCCTTTATTATTAGCAGCAGGTGGGATACTTCCAGCAATAGTAAAAAAAAAAAAAAAAGTAATTTACAAAAGCAGGGATTCAGTGAAGCTGCCTGGTTGTTACCCTTGGGTGCTCACACATAGATGCCAACCTAGAGCATAGGAAGGGGACTCCAAAGCCCATGAAGAGTGACGCCACCAAGGAGATGAGGAGGTCTTTATAGATATCACGAGCGTACTTGGTAGAGGTGACCTCGTAAACAAAGAACCAGGCAGCGAAGAACATGCTGATGGCCAAAGGCACCAGGGTTAGATGGGGGAAGATGGCTGGATTCACTGGGCTGGTGTATCTGCTCATGGCCTCAAGAGCTCCATTTTGCCCAGCTCACGCTAAGCTGCTCCGCCCTGCTCTATTGTTTTTAGATGGATGTTTGTAAGAAGGAAGCCCTGGGAGCCAGGGGCCTGTGGAAGGGAAGAGGCTGATCTTGATAAAGTCTGCAATGGTTTTTTGCCTTTATTGCCTTTTGAATTTCCTTCTCAGGGGTTGGCAAATTTGAAAGGTGCTACATCTTAATGTTTTAGGATGACTCCTATCAGATAACTGTCCTAGATAACTGACTTGACCTATGGATTGAATATTTCTGTTTCTCAGTAATTTTATAGACTTGCATTTGGGAGTTAGAGGAACAGGAGAAAATTTGTTTCTCTAAAGCTCTTTAAATTTAAAACACTGCTTACATACATATAAGAAATCTGCCCTTGTAACCCCTAAATACATAAAAATTTACAAATGAATGATGAAAAAAATTTTAGCCATTGTTAACTATGTTAGAAAACACTTTTTTCAAACATATTCTACTTATTTAAAAATAATGTTCTGTTATTTTAGGTGCAATGCAATGTCCATACTCTGAGTCTCACAGGAGAAACAGGCTGTCACTTTCATCATTAGCAAGGAAGAAAGGAAACTAGGAAACGACAATTTGTGGTTGAAGCAAGTACTGCTCTGAAGAACCCGTCCTCACAGTGCCCGTGAAAAGAATTTCAGTGCACCAGATTATCATCACTTGAAAAGCGGTTTCTGCAATCTGCTTATCAAGATGTCAAATGACTTCAAAGAGCAAGCTGAGTGGCTTGACCGATTTTTTTTTTAACCATTGAAAAACATATTAATGTCCGCATCAGTTGAAGTAATAGAGGATTTCAACCTATTAAGTAGGTTTCCTACCTCTGCTGGGAACCCATCCCATTCCGCCCTGCATATCGCCAAAGGCCAAGTTCATTCGCTAACTATGAAACAGGCACTGATCTAGGGCCTGGAACCAGTGGTGGGTAGACGAGCAAGGTGAGTCCTGCTTTCATGGGCTTTCCCTCATATACAAACTTTCACTATGCTGTCCTCATGCTCAATAACTTTCCCACATGTAGCCAGGCACGGGGGCTCATGCCTGTAATCCAGCACTTCAAGAGGCTGAGGCTGGAAGACTGCTTGAGCCCAGGTGTTTGACACCAGCCTGGGCAACAAAGTGAGACCTCATCTCTACAAAAAATTCAAAAAGTTAGCCAGGCCTGGTGGCGCACGTCTGTAGCCCCGGTTACCCCAGAGTCTACGGTGGGAAGATCACTTGAGCCCAGGAAGTACAGGCTACAAGTAAGCCAGGATTGCACCACTGCGCTCCAGAGCCTGGGTGAGAGAATGAAATCTGTCTCAAAAACAAAGCGAAACAAAATATTCACACATGCATGGTAGAAACTTCCAGTATTCACCCGTATTTTCTCCTCCTTATTAAAACAAAAGTAGGTATTTGCAGATTCCTGCAGTTAAATAGGGCCATGTGAATAGAAATACCATGTGCCACTCCTGTGACAAGGCAGTAAAAAGCCTGGTTCACCAGCAATTGTCTTTTCTTGCCATGGAGACATGCAGTGAACTTGGGTCCCTGAGTGACTGTGTGGAGCACGCAACTACCTGACTCTAAACTACACACGAAATGGTGTATCTTAGACACTCAGTGTGAGCAGGAAATGAACCTTGGTTACATTAGCCCTGAGATTTCAGGGTTAGTTTGTCACCAGAGCACAGCCTAACCTTTCTGGGACGAATACATGTGCTTGTTTGTAACGTGTTAGGTATAAATCCTATTTGACTTCAAAATCCAGACGTCCCATTCTTTATACTACAGATTCTTGCCTTGCGCTTTCCAACTGCCCACAACTGCTTATGGATATCTGAGTCTGCATTCTGTCACTTCACTTTGGTTCCTTTCACAGTGAGAAAAATTTCCTTCTTTACTTGCCTGATTGAGTTCTTTTCACCTTCAAAGTCCAGTTCTAATCCGACCATATCTATGAAACTCTCTGTAGTAGAAATTGTCTGAAAGCCCTCTCCACATCCCCATTAATACAGATGCCAAAAACGATTTTCCAACCTCCTTTGTCCCCAGGGTATATAACATGAGACCTGGGTTCCACAGTCAGATGTAATATATGTGAGACACTGATTGGGAGGCTTCATGAGGAAGCAGACAGGGCGTGGGGCTTCTGCCTTGCTGGGCTAGGGGGAGCAGAGGTGACATCTCTTACAGGAAGCTCCTGTGTGGTTCTGGGTGTTGTTTTCGGAAAACTTGGCAAAGATTCTGGTCCCTAGCCCTTCTGACGATTCTGTGGACCATCTAGCATCCCTTTATAAACTCCTTCCTGTTGAAGTAAACTGCTGCCTGTTGTCTGCAAAGAATCCTTACCCATACATTCTCTGATACCTCAAGTCTTCAGAGATCTCCTATCTTCCAACTTCTTATGATTCTAATACCAACCAGTTTAACGTTTAACATTTGACATATTACAGATTCTGTTTCATATGCATGTGTGTCTTAGCTCGTTTGGGTGACTGTAACGAAATGCCATAAACTGGGTAGCTTTTAAACAACAGAGATTTACTTCTCACAGTTTCGGAAGCTGGGAAATCTAAGATCAAGGTGCCAGCAGGTTGGGTGTCTGGTGGGGGCCAGATTTCTAGTTTACTGACAGAGCCTCCTTGCTGTGTCCTCACATAGTGAAGGGGCAAGGCAGCTCTCTGGAGCCTTCATTATATTGCATGAAGGTACTAATTCTCATCATGAAGGCTCCGCCCTGATGACCTAACCACCTCACAACGGCTCCACCTCCTAGCACCATCACATCAGTGATTAGGTCTCAATATCTGAACTTTGGGAAGACGCCAACAATCAGACCACAGGAGCACGGACCTTCTCTTCCTAACTAGACTTGAATTCCTTGAGGGCGGGATTATGTATTAGACTTCTGTATCACAAGCAGTTCTCGACACAGTGCTGGATCCACTTTTGGAATTTATAGGATGACCATATAATGTATCATCCACACTAGGATACTTTGAGGAGTGGAAAAGGGGCATATTATTAATATTATTACAACAGGTAGAAACCAGGACTGACACAGGCAGTCCTGACGCAGACAGGTATTATTATCAAGGCATAATGAGGTCCTTGATGCATGGAGTGTCATACTCATCAGTGATCACTGCTGACTGAGTAAAAAGGTAAAGACATGGGAAGGGGAAATAGTGCTGTGAAAACGTGAGTGCTGATGCGTGGTCCCGGACACCCGGTTCAGATCACCATAGGAGAGAATCATCTTCTGGAGCCTCCCTAGTCCCATCCTGCAGGGATAGATGGTTGGGCTGAGATGATCTTTCAGGTTCTGCTGCTGAAATACAGCTCTGGTTCTCCTAAGGAAGCTTTTTCCATTAGATGCTTTCATGAGAAAGAATACCTCTTGCTCTTAAGAGATTCCTTTTAGATTTGGTAAAAAATCATCCATAAAACTTTAACCACAAGAGCAATGAAGTCTCACAGGTGAGCTAGCATACCTACACAAGACGCCTCCCTCAGCCAGTCCCTCTCTACCAGGGTCACAACTGATAAGCAGTATTACCAGCGGAACAGCCAGACCAAAAACTCCTCAAAGACCAAGCCCATATTCATCATTTCTAGCTCTAAGACTTCATCCAGGTCCTGGATAATAAACACTGCAACATATTATAAGAGGCCGGGTGCTACCTGCATGATGTATATGTGAGTAATTCAGGCTCTGGGGCCTGGCTCTTCTCCCTAGCACTCAGCTAGGGAAGTCAGTCCAGTCTTTGTCCCAGGCTCACTGCTCTTTCGGCCTCCTATGTTGAATGTGGGCAAAGGATGGAGAGGTGGGGAAAATGCCAACTCAGTCCCATCTTAGGATGCCTCTATGTGGGCATGCACAACTGTGTAAAGAACTTCATTACCTTCTAGCTGCCCTAGGTCAGGAGAGAAAAATAAACTGAAGTAACATGCATCAAAGGCCTCAATACCAAGCACATAGTAGAGGCTCACTAAATGGTAGCCATTATTATTATCAAGGCACAGTTAGTCCCCTGATGAATGCAATTTCCCTCATGATGCTCCAGCTACAACCCTCAAGAGGAAGAGAATTCTCATCAGTGATTGCACAGTGATGCAAGTGAAATGAAAGCTAATTGTTCAGCATCAGCTCGCTCTGAGGATACTTTGGATGCTACTCAAACTGGTACACGGAAGGTATTGTAGACACACTAAACACAGTTTGAATTGACAGTCATACTAGTTCAGCTGCAACGGCCAATAAAAGATAGCTCAGCGGCACAGAATAAAAGCTTTGCATCTAGACTGTGAAACTCAAATATGTCCCAACCACTCTTTAAAAGAAACTAACGGGATACAAAATGAAAGAGAAGACACGCGTAAAATATTAAATGTACCATGGTTTTGTTTATGACATGAACTTAGCATATGGGCAGTGGAGAATTAAGTCTTACATAAAGTTTAATTAAAAAAAAGGAACTGAAAAAACTGCTTGGGATTGGAGCCAATATCTTGGGGGTGGAAGGAAAAATAGGAAGAAACACGCCCTCATTTGCTTCTAGCATGGTTAGCTGATCTGTCTGAAATTAGACCCACTTTCAAGTGTTTTGACTTAATTATTAAGCCATTTCTTAACCTCATGAATGGAGTTTTCATGTGCTTTCAAATCTGGCCTTGAACTAATAGACCCTTTCACTTCAGTGGTTCTGGAAATGAAAGTCGGATGGAGAGGAAAGCATTTTAACTATGTTTTGCCAAGGGTCAAAGCTCTGAACATACAGTGTAGTTTGTACATAAAACTCAGCACACCTGAATATCCTGCTGGCCCCTGTCTGGTAATGAAGCTAACCATGCCACCCTTTAAAAGTTCTACTTCCTTTCCCAGCACAGTCGGCTGTGTCGGTGCTGAGCTATCTGACTGCTCAAGGGAATCCGCTCTTAGGATCAAAGTCTCGGGAATGAGAAGCAGGTGGCACTTAGACACCCCAGGGCAGCCTTCTCTTAACATGTAAGAAAGAGAACGGTAAGTCTAGGCTTCCATTCTAGAATGTTCTTAAAAAAAATAAAGACAGGAAGAGTAAAAGGAAGAACTGTCTGTAGTAAGAATAGCCAACACTGTGGGAATATTACTGGAATCTCTTTCTGTTGCTTTGTCATTCTCGTGGAGGCATCTGGTCAGTTGGTCTGGTTTCATCTGCCAGTGTCAGAAATCTATGGCTGATGAATACAACATTTGAAATGATAAAATATTGTGCAACTTTCACCTCACGGATTAAAGTAAAATAATGCCTTGGCATGCATCGCAAATTATGAAAATAGTAGCCAATACTTATTGACTGCTCAGCCATTTCCATGTATATCCCGGGAAGCACGTGCTACTATCAGCCATTTACAGAGGGAGAACTGAGGTGGAGGGACATGACATTGAGTAACTGGCCCAAGGTCATATTTTTTATATAGTAGAATCAAGATTCAAACCTGGGTAACGAGAATCCAGATTCATGTTCTTAATTGCTACACTCTAATGTACCATGCGATCCACGAATGCAAAGCACTTTTTTTTTGTTCAGACAAGGTTTCATTCTTTCACCCAAGCTGGGCTGCAGCGGCTCCCTGCTGCCTCAACCCTTGAAGCCAAGTGATCCTTCCATCTCAGCCTCCCAAGCGGTTGTGACTACAGTGTGCACCATCACACTCGACTAATTTTTAAAATTTTTATACAGACGAAGTCTCTGTATGGTGCGAGGCTGTTCTTAAACTCCTGGGATCGAGTAGTCCTCCTGCCTCGGCCTCCTGAAGTGCTGGATTACAGGCATGAACCACTGCACCAAGCTGCCAAGTACCTTAAAGAGAAGGTACTAAAAAAACATTAAAGTAGGCCAAGTGTGGTGTCTCAGGCCTCTAATCCCTGCACTTTGGGAGGCTGAGGCAGGTGGATCACTTCAGGCCAGGGGTTCAAGACCAGCATGGCCAACATGGTGAAACCCTGTCTCTACGACACATACAAAAATTAGCTAGTTGTGGTGGCGCATGCATGGAGTCCCAGATACTCAGGAGGCTGAGGCACCAGAATCACTTGAACCAAGGAGGCGAAGGTTGCAGTGAGCTGAGGTCATAGATCAGACCACCGAACTGCAGCCTGGGTGACAGAGTGAGATTCTGTCTCAAGAAAAAAAAAAAAAAAAAAAAAAGGAATCAAAAGCCAGGAAACCACCACTTTCTAAAGCTATACTTATTAAACTGTCTTTATAATATATAACATACCTACTATGTACTATGCACTGTGTTCTTTGTCCACATGATTTAATACTCTGCAAATCAGTGGTAGCTGCATTATTCAAATGAAATCGCTGTGAGTCAAGAAAGTTGTACTTGATCATAGGAACCGTCACTGCACTCTGAACCGAAACCTGACAGACTCCAAATCCTTTAGAGCTTTCATGATGCTACTCTACTTCTTCTTTCTTTAAAGCAATTTTTACTACTAAGGATGAATTCAGTAAGAAAAAACTTTGCAATAAAACTATTCATAAGTTTAAAATTAGAAGAGAAAATGTTCCTTTCTGTCTTCTACCAGGCAAAGAATAGTTCTGACTTCTTAAGAATTGATCTTAGAAATGGTGAGATTCAAGTGATTTGTTATAACATGGGCCAGACAAGAGGAAAGAACATTAGTAGTAAGACTAGTTACCCTTTATTAAAACAGACTGCAGTAATGTTCACATCCCCTCACATTCCTGAGAGGCTTAGATCTCTAATGTCATTTTTAACTGAACCCACAGAGAAGATAATTAAGACTGTCCACTTTCTCATTTTTCCCCTCTCTTTTACTTATTTTATATCCAGTGTAAGCTTACTCTGGTATACAAAAAGACACTAGTGTCTAGAAGTTATCAAATAGGACTCCTGCAGTTATAATGGGCTTCAAAATACAGGCTTGACCCATACCCATTAGGATGGCTACTCTCAAAGGAAAATTAAAAAAATAAAAGGAAAGAAATATTGGTGCGAATGTGGAGAAACTGGAACCCTTATGCTCTACGGGTGGAAATGTAAAATGGTACAGCTGCCAGGAACAACAGTATGGCAGCTCCTCAAAAAACTAAAAATAGAGGTAACATACAATCCAGCAAGCCCCTTTCTGGACAAATACCCAAAAGAATTGAAAGCAGGGATTTCAAGAGATCGCTGTGTACCCATGTTCATAGCAAACATTATTCATAACAGCCAAAAGGTAGAAGCAACCTAAAGGTCCATCAATGGAGAAATGAATAAATGAAACGTGGCATCCACATATAGTGGAATGGTATGTAGCCTTCAAAGGGAGGAAAATTTGACGTGTGCTATAACATGGATGAACCCTGAGGACATGATGCTGAGTGAAATAAGCAAGTCACAAACGACAAACACTGGTGACTGAGCGGTTCCACTTATATGAGGTACCTAATGGTCTGAACACGACTAACTATACATTTACCAATGAGTAAGACAGCAAATTATGTATATTCTACCACAATTAAAGAAAAAAAATACAAGCTTGAAAATTGGTAAGAATGGGATATAAATCCTGGCTTCCCTCTTCTACATTCAAAGTCTGTGACTCCAGATAAGCTATTTATTGAATTATTGAGGCTCAGACTCCTTATCTGTGGAATAGGGATAATAACAGCGTCTTCCTCTCAGAGTTATAAGGATGATGTGAGTGCACACGTCACACATCTAGCACAGTATCTGGCCGATGATAAGCACGCTGTAAATGTTGACTTCGGGTTACAGCAGTAGGCCCGGAAGAGTCAGTCAAAGACAGTTATAGGTAATGATTTTAAAATCTGACAATAATTATGATTGCTTGTAAAAGGTATCTTCATCTTTTAGAGGTATTTACTAGTATATTTCTAGATGAAATAAAGTGATAAATGGGATTTTCTTCAAAATAATGAAGGTGGAGGGAAGAGGGGTAGATAAGAGTATAGATGACATAGAGTGGCTGTGATTGGATGACTGCTCATGGGTAAGAAGTATGTGGGATAATTATATTATTCTCTCTACTTTTGTATATGCTTGAAAATGTTCACAACATTTTCATAAATAGATTTCCATAACAGAGTTAAAAAAAAAATCCTTGATCCCAATCTTGGATGATGGCTTTCAGATAATTTTTCAAACTATTACATGTTCATGGATTTGGTATAGCGGACCCTAGGTCCTGTCTAGCCACAGGTTTTCCTCAGGTGGAGTAATTGAACAGCATAGCCATTTTTCCACAGAAATCTTAATGGTATAAAAAGATCATCACAATCAGCAGCTTACCACAAAATTAGGCTGCGTGTGAGCACAAGATCAAAATACCAATGTTCTTAGCATCTTAAAACTGTGTTTTCCTCATTTCCTATGCTTCTGTCCCTTTCACTAAAAACACACGCATAACTTTCACTCATTCCCACCATTTTGATAACACCCATCTAGTCTGTTGTACTTCTCATCAGTTTCATCAAAAGTGACCAAGTGATTAGCCAGGTGTGGTGGTGCATGCCTGTAACCAGAGCTACTCGGGAGGCTGAGGCAGGAGAATCGCTTGAACCCAGGAGGTGAGGGTTGCAGTGAGATTGTGCCACTGCATTCCAGCCTGGGTGACAAGGAAAACTCTGTTTCAAAGAAAAAAAAAAAAAGAGTTCAAGTGAGACAAAATAAGTCCAAAGCATAGTATATTTTTAGATGCCAGGGAGACCAAAATGGAGTATTGCTTCAGGCCAGGAGTTCACGATGAACTTGGGCAACAAAGTGAGACCCTGTCTCAACAAAAAAGAAAAAATATCAACCAGAGCTGAGTATGGTGGCTCATGTCTGTAATTCCAGCACTTTGGGAGGCTGGGGTGGGCAGATAACCTGAGGTCAGGAGTTCGAGACCAGCCTGGCCAACATGGTGAAACCCTGTCTCTACTAAAAATAAAAAATTAGCTGGGCGTGGTGGCTTGTGCCCATAATTCCAGCCACTCAGGAGGCTGAGACATGAACCCAGGGGGTAGAGGCCGTAGTGAGCGGAGATTGAGCGCCACTGCACTCCAGCCTGGGCAAAAGAGACTCTGTCTCAAAAAAAAAAAAAAAAAATTAGCCAGGAGGCGGAGGTTGCAGTGAGCCGAGATCGCGCCATGGCACTCCAGCCTGGGTAACAAGAGCGAAATTCCGTCTCAAAGAAAAAAAAATTGTGTAAAGAAGAAAATATAAAGCTGCTCGTGCCAGTTCAGTCTTTCATCATCAAAAAGATAACTAAGTGCTAATGAAGCTGGAATAACTTATCAAATTGCAGATGCTTGATAGACAGATGTTGGCAAATCTATAATATTTTATAGACTTGTGGAAATCCAAAAATATCTAAAACTTGAGTTCTATTTGACTCTTGAACTTTTAGAATCCAGGCCTACACCTCATAGTAACATAAACTAGATCACAGATGACACTCGTCTACTTGTGCCTCTTACTGCCCTGTATGTACTGTCCATAAATAAAAAGTTTCTCACTCTTGCATCCTTGAAAAAAAAGATTTACTTGAGCTCTTACACTCCAGGATTCTACGGGGATCTTATGGAGTATTTTACTTTCGTTTTTTCATGAGCCGACAGTCACTATGTTCACACGGCCTTGCCTATAACTACTGTGGCTAACTCAACATAAAATATGACAGTATCCAAAGGCAGTTCCAAGAGACTAATACCCAGTAACCAGCATCATTACAAGACACAAAACTAGCACTTCTATGAAATGTGGCATTTTTATTCAAAACTCCACAAACAGTTCTGTCAAAATCATCAACTCCCTTCCTTTGCCATGAGAATTTCATAATGGTGCCCTCCAGTGTTTCATAAAAAGCTACCTAAAACAATCCTTCATAGTCTCAAACAGATAATTACATTTAGGAAACTGACATTTTAATTAAACTTACTTTCCTTATAATTCACTGGTAGTTGTGAGTTACACAAATCACAGAAGATTTGAATAAGCAAAGCCTTACAACCAAGATCTAAATGTTTCATTCCCATTTTTAAACACTTAGTAAAGTATTTTAACAGAAACCCAAGTCAGAATGTAGAATGTAGGTAATCATCTTTCAATTTAATACTGCTTTTATTAGAAAAAAATGTGACATCTAATTAATTCATGTTAAAGACTAAAATTAGTCAATGATTGGTATGGCCATGTATGTACTTAAATATAAATGAGACAATAAAATGTTACCTAGGAAACACAGGCTTGGTGGATTATAGAAAGACCTCAAACGGCTTCCAAATTTTCTTAAGACCCTACAAAAGTTGAAAATGAAACAAAACCCCCAATTGTGCAGGGTGACTGAAGTGGATGAACTAACAAAAGAGGACTCAGTACCTTGGCAAAGGCAGGATGGATGTTCTATCACTTCAGGACACTGAGGATAATTTAAGTGACACAACTTAGAAGTGATAATTTTTGAAAATAATAAAAACTTTTATATAGTTAAGTATGTTCAAATGTTAATTAGCACCTAAATTACTTCTTGCCAGTACTGCACATATTGACTTTATTGGACAAGGTTTTAAGCAGTTGCAATGTTTAGGGAGCAAAGTCAAGAGTTAAGACAGGACCCAATACAGGAGCACCCAGATATATAAGGCAAGTTCTTAATGACTTACAAAGAGACTTAGATTCCCACACAATAATAGTGGGAGACTTTAACACTCCACTGTCAATATTAGACAGATCAACCAGGCAGAAAATTAACAAGGATATCCAGGATTTGAACTCAGACCTGGAACAAGCAAACCTGATAGACATTTACAGAACTCTCCACCACAAATCCACAGAATATACATTCTTCTCAGCACCACATCACACCTACTCTAAAATTGACCACATAATTAGAAGTAAATCACTCCTCAGCAAATGCAAAACAAAGGAAATCATAACAAACAGTCTCTCAGACCATAGTGCAATCAAGTTAGAACTCAGAATTCAAAAACTAACTCAGAACTGCACAGCTTCATGGAAACTGAACAACTGGCTCTTGAATGTTGGCTGGATAAACAATGAAATGAAGGCAGAATTAAGAAGTTCTTGGAAATCAATGAGAACGAAGACACAACATGCCAGAATCTCTGGGACACATTTAAAGCAGTCACTAGAGGAAAATATATAGCAATAAGTGCCCACATGAGAAGAGTGGAGAGATCCAAAATTGACACCCTAACATCAAAACTGAAAGAGCTGAAGGAGCAAGATCAAAAAAACTAAAAACCTAGCAGAAGTCTAGAAATATCTAAGATCAGAGCAGGAGATAGAGACAGGAAAAACCCTTCAAAAAATCAATAAATCCAAGAGCTAGTTTTTTGAAAAAATCAACAAAATAGACAGACCACTAGCCAGATTGATAAAAAAGAAAAGAGAGAATACCCAAATAGATGCAATAAAAAACAATAAAGGGGAAATCACCACAGATTCCACAGAAATTCAAACCATCATCAGAGAATATTACAAACAACTCTACGCACATAAACTAGTAAACCTGGAAGAAATCGATAAATTCCTGGACTCCTGTGTCCTCCCAAGCCTAAACCAGGAGGAAGCCGAAACTATGAACAGACCAATAACAAGGTCAGAAGTTGAGGCAGCAATTAAGAGCCTACCACACAAAAAAAGCCCAGGTCCA
>CAUYOR010057086.1:0-13939 GCA_963573925.1 Callimico goeldii
TGGTGGCGCATGCCTGTAGTCTCAGCTACTCGGGAGGCTGAGGCAGGAGAATTGCCTGAACCCAGGAGGCGGAGGTTGCGGTGAGCCGAGATCGCGCCATTGCACTCCAGCCTGGGTAACAAGAGCGAAACTCTGTCTCAAAAAAAAAAGAAAAGAAAAAGAAAACTGTCAAACCCTCACTGTCCTCTCTGCCTCTGCTATGGTCTTATAGTGATATGTAGGTGTTTCATACTTAAATATTTTTTTTAGTTTCCCAATATTTCCTACTCATTTCATTGATTCACAAGTCTATACATTAAAGGATAGTGATATACATTCATAAGATTTTGTTAAGTATCATTCTTTCGTTGGTATTGCTTCTGGCTGTTGGTCTGACTGCTGCTTAAATGCATGTAGAACCATTTCGAGTTTTTTCCTTGCCTTCACCTTTAGGTATATTTGTAATAAAATTAGGTATTTTTCCTGGTTTGATTGCTACTAGTAAATTTTTGGCTGCTTCTTTTGCTAACTTTTAATTTTATCTCGTTAGATATTGGAGAAATGTGTGTGACCCTGAATTACTTGCTGCCTTTACCCAGACATTTCTAATTATTTTTTACTAAAAGCATTTAGACCAGAAATGATGATATTATTCTAAATAATAACTGGTGCATATATCACCGGATAGCGGATATCATCACCAGATAACTGGTCATTATTAGAGATGATGGCTTCACAATTACTTTTGAAAATACTTTACTTTCACAATTACCATTATAGAAGAATTCAAGTGATACGTGATAAAGCACCACCCCAAATGCCTTGCATTCATAAGATGAATACATTCTGGAACTCCAATGTGCAGTATGGTGACTATACTTAATAATGCTATACTGTATACTTGAGTTTGTAAGAGACTAGATCTTGTGTTATCACCACAAAATAAAAGAGGTAATTATGTGACATGATTGGTGTGCTCATTAACTTGATTACGGTAAATATTTTGCAATGTACATGTATACAAAATCATCATGTTGTATACCTTCAATATATACATTTTTGTCAATTATACCTCAATAAATCTGCTAAAAAGGAAAAAGAATAGTGTTTGCCCACAGGTCTTTCTCTTTTCTTCTTGTTTCAGAACAATCTGTTGTGCTGAGGACTGGGAATGTGGATATACTGGGCCCCTATATTTCACAAAAAAAAAATAGATAATTGCTCAGCAACAACCCCCCTTTCTCCTCCCCCTCAATCGTAGTGTTTCAAAACCCAAAGGACATTTCTCATTACAATGACCCTTCTCATTTCCAAGTAGTGTAATAATACAGCAGATATTGCCTGTCTATCTAAGCTAGCTGATGACCTCTAAGGCTCATGGTCTAATGTATTGGTCTGCTCAACATCTCAACAGTTTCTCTCAATAGCTTATGAGAAGGGACAAAGAATATGGAAGTGTGTAACTAGGCTGCACCATGGAAAAGTGGTTTACTGAATTCAACTTATTAAATAAATTTTCTCAATATCATTCCAAAACTTTGAGGGCTTTTCCATGGGGTGTGGAGTGCATATCCATTTGTCAGCCCTCCTGGTTTTAATAAGCAGCCTCTAAGTGACCAGTTCTGAGCACATTCATCTTGAATATCAGTCAATTAAACTTATATTGTTTGGTGATTGGTGAATATCTATTTAGTACTCTTGGCATTATTAAGCATTTTTCTGAAATGAGAGTTGCAAAAGGGGCAATTTCCTAATCAGAAACATACTGCAGTAATTCCAGTTCTCATATCATTTCAGGTCATATGCTAAGTGACAGGGCTGAGACCTCTCCACAGCACATGTGATACTGGGCTCCATGAAGATCATATGCGCAAATCACACTGTGCTCCAGAAAGCCCTAGACTGTGTCATTCAAGGTGGGAGGATCGGCTTCTCTGGTAAGCTGTGGAAGGATCCTCTGTGGATTAAGACCTTTCGTTTCTCTTAAAGGATGAATGGATATTATAAGTCCCAAGGATTCAATAAAACCTTTATTGCTTTAGTACAGTGGAGCGTCCGTCAGCCAATTCTGTGATTTTACAGTGTTTGTCTTTTGCAAAAATCCATGTGAAACCTCAAATGTTCCTTTTACAAGTTCTTTTGTTACACACACATGTTTTTGGTTAAATTAGTGGTGGTTCAATCTGGAAAAGATATCTGTAATTAGGATCTTATTTTTGAAGTTTAAAAAGGGCAGGGGGAAGCACATATTCTATCAACTTTTCCTCACAGAAAAACTTACTCTATCTTCAAAAGCTGTGACCTAACACAGAAGTTTCCAGGATCATCCAGAAGGAAATTTTCACTTACTGCCATATTGTCAGAAAAAGAGAAGGTTTCTAAAAGTTTTTAAAAGTTTTGTTTTTCTCCTCAAAACTCAAGTATGTACTTGTTAAATAATAATTTATGTTATTTGTATAGTGTGTTAGCTTTCAAAACCCACATATATTGTTAAATCTAATTCTCAAACCAGTAGTTTTACTTTTGTAGGATAGGTATTATTATTATTACCATCATCATTTTTTTAAAAAATAAAGAGGGAGGAGTAGAAAATGCATGTGCCCTGCCTTTTGTCAAAGTAAAAGAGATAAGGTGAAAACGTAACCTCCTGATGTAGAAGACTAATTTCTATTCCTTTCTCCTATGGATCCCAGGATCAAAAGATATGGTATAACAATGTCTCAACAGGCAGATGGCAGAAATATCACAACTCTAGCATTCCCTGAAATATTACCAGACTACTGGTAATCGTGCAGTCCAAGCAATGAATATGGCTACTTTATAGGATGTGCCACATTCTTAGCAACTGAGAAGGAAGATGCTAAAGAAGGGGAACACGGGCAAATTCTTTTTCTACTTTAAACAAGTCTTGCCACAGCTTTTTCTCCAATTCCCAACATAACCATCCTGCCACTACTTTCCCAATACCACCATTTGCCTAAGATTCTCTCTGTCTCTGTTTTCTATGTCTTTATCTGGAGCATGCTCTTTCTTGCCCCTTACATTTAATTCTTCATTTGCAAAATAATAAATAATTAAAAACTAAATTTACCCATAACATTTCATTCTATGATCATATTTATAAAACTCAAACACTGTTGAAAATGTTGAATGATGTTTTAAAAATATACGCAAGATTGGCATCTGTTTGCCATTTTTATATAATATTAAACCAAATTTTTAAAGCAAGAGAAATATTCCTCTTATATCATAAATTGAGATGAGCTATGAGGTTAATAAAATTCACACCATGATGAAAACAAAGCTTTATAAAAACTCCCAAAGAAATTTCTAATTTCAGAAATCCCTCAAGATAACAGAGTTGCATTTCTCAAAAAATGCTGAACCTATTTAAGTGATACTTATTTTAAAATTTTGGTTAACCCATATAGATATTTTTGTAGATATATTTTTTTGTGTGCTTAAAGCAGGATTTCTCAACTCTATCACCACTGATATTTAGGTCAGACAATTTTTTTTGACAGAATCTCACTCTGTCACCCAGGCTGGAGCACGTTGGTATGATCTCAGCTCACTCCAACCTCTACCTCCTGGATTCAAGGGATTCTCCTTAGCCTCCCAAGCAGCTGGGGCTACAGGCAAGCACCACCACACCCAAGTAATTTTTGTATTTTTAATAGAGATGGGGTTTTGCCATGTTCGTCAGGCTGGTCTTGAACTTCTGACCTCAGGTGATCCACCCGCCTCAGCCTCCCAAAGTGCTGGGATTACAGGCGTGAGCCACTGCACCTGGCCTGGGCCAGATAATTCTTTGTTGCAAGGAACTATCCTGTGCCTTGCAGAATGTTGAGCAGCATCCCTGAACTCTACTCTGTAAATACCATGGAACTTTACGCAATTGTGAGTATAAGAAACATCTCTGGATATTACCAAATGTCCCCTTAGAGAGAAAATCATCTCCCATTGATAATAATTGGCTTAAAACATACAAGAATGCAGTAGTTCTAATATTCACTAAGTCTAATAATTTAATATGGAACCATATACTCAATTCACCAAATATTAAGTAAACCTCTGGTATATTCAAGTCACTCAGTGGGGAGAGGTTGCAATGATGAGTATGACAATGTCTCCTGCTCAGGAGTATGTAATCCCACAGGCTAGAAGAGTCAAGTACAATAGTCCCCTCTTATCTGTGGTTTCCCTTTCTGCAGTTTGTTATTCATGGTAAACCTGGTCCAAAAATATTAAATGTAAAATTCCAGAAATAAATGATTCATAAATTTTAAATCGCCATTGTTCTGAGTAACATGATGAAATTTCATGTTGTTCTGCTTCATCCCACTTGGGATGTGAATCATCCCTTTGTCCAGTATTTTCATACAGTATATACTCTCTCCTCATTAGTCATCTAGTAGCCCTCTCAATTATCAGATCAAAGAAAAAAAACAGTATGTATAGGGTTATATGATATCTGCAGTTTCAGGCATCCACTGGGGGCGTTGCAAAGCATCATAAATAGCTAAGGAGAAACTACTGTATACAAACAACAGGAACAAGCAAAATGTGGTAAATGGCATAAACATTTTCAACTTCATGAAATTAAGCAGCTGTCTATGCCTAGAGAGAGCAATGTTCACATGAAAAATGTTTAGTAATAGTAGGAAGAAGATAGTTATAATAAGTGGTAAACAAGAGTTTTTAAAGAGTTAATTCCTGGATACAATGGAAATACAGGCATTGGCTAAATGTCCTCAGTCCAAATGGGAGAAATTGGCCAAAACAAAGGGGCTACAGGCCCAATACAAGTCAAAGTCAGCAGGTCAGTCATTAAATCCTAAAACTCAACAATAATCTCCTTTGACTCTATGTCTCATATCCAGGGATGCTGATGCAAGAAGTGGGCTCCTAAGTCTTTGGGCAGCCCTGTGGCTCTGTGGGGCAGAGCCCCCATGGTTTTTTTCATGGGCTGGCATTGAGTACCTGCAGCTTCTCCAGGTGGGTGGTGTAAGCTATTGGTATATCTACCATTCTGGGGTCTGGAAGATGATGGTTTTCTTCTCACAGATCCAATAGGCAGTGCCCCAGTGGAGATTCTGTGTGGGGGCTTCAACCCCACATTTCCTCTCCACACTGCTCTACTAGAAGTTCTCTGTAAAGCCTACATCCTTGCCTCAGACATCTGCCCAGTCATCCAAGTGTTTTCATACATCCTCTCAAATCTAGATGGAGGTTCCCAAACCTCAACTCTTGCCTTCTGCACACCTGCAGGCCCAACACCACATGGAAGCTGCCGAGGCTTGGGACTTGCACATTCTGAAGCAATGGTCCAAGTTGTACCTTGGTCTTTTTTAGCCACTGCTGGAGCTGGAGCAGCTAGGATGCAGGGTTCCATGTCTTGAGGCTGCGCAGAGCAGCTGGGGCCTGGGCCTGGCCCAGGAAGATATTTTTTCCTCCAAGACCTCTGAGCCTGTAGCAAAAGGAGCTGCTATGAAGGTCTCTGAAATGCCACAGAGACATTTCCCCATTCTCTTGGCTATTAACATTTGACACCTCTTTACTTAAGCAAATTTCTGCAGCAGTATTTAATTTCTCCCCAGAAAAGGGATTTTTCTTTTCTACCATGACTGGACTGCAGATTTTCCAAACTTTTATGCTCTGCTTCCCTTTTAAATGTAAGTTCCAGTTTCAGATAATCTCCTTGTTTACACATATGAGTGTATGCTTTAAAAACAGCCAGGTCACATCATGAATGCTTTGCTGCTTAAAAATTTCTTCTGCCAGGTACCCTAAATCATAACTCACAAGTTCAAAGATCTCTAAGGCAGGTACAAAATACTGCCAGTCTCTTTGCTAAAACATGGCAAGCATGATCTTTACTCTAGTATCCAATAAGTTTCTCATGTTCATCTGAGACCATCTCAGCTTGGACCTCATCGTCCAGATCACTATCAGAATTTTGGGCAAAACCATTCAATAAGTTTCTAGAAGTTCCAAAGTGTCTCACATCTTCCTGTCTTCTTCTGAGCCCTCCAAATTGTTCCAACCTCTGCCCATTACCCAGTTCCAACTCACTTCCACATTTTCAGGTATCTTTATTGCAGTACCCCACTCTCAGTACCAATTCTCTGCATTAGTCCATTCTCACAGTATTATAAAGAACTACCCAAGACTGGGCACTTTATGAAGAAAAGAGATTTAACTGACTCACATTTCTGCAGGCTTAACAGGAATCATAACTGGAAGGCTTCACTGAACTTACAATTACAGCAGAAGGTGAAGGGGAAGCAAGTACCTTCTTCACAGGGCAGCAGGAGACAGAGAGCAGGGGGAAGTGCTACACCCTTTAAATGATCAGATTTTGTGATAACTCACTATCATGAGAATAGAAAGGGGGAAATTGACCCCCATGATCCAATCACCTTCAACCAGTTCCCTCCTCCAATTTGACATGAGATTTGGGCAGGGACACAAATTCAAACTATATTAACAGTACGACAGATAAAATCCAGGTTGAAGAACATGGCTTTAGGTCTGCTGGCCAAGTGGGCAGGTTTTCCTTCACAAATTTTATCCTTTACCGAGGGGAAGGAGAAGGAAACTCCTCTGCTCTGTGAAGACAGCTCCTAAAATAAAGAAGGGTGAAGCTAAGCTTAGAATGCACACCAGCTATTATTCTGATACTCATCCATCAGGTAATTTATTCCATATCCTCAGTTAGAGGAAGTAAAGATATCAAAAGAAACCAAGAAAATCTCTCTTCTTAGAAATCAGGAGTTACCTTTCTAACCATCATGAAGTTAACTTGGTCTGTTTTCTGATTCTTAAATGTATGTGAACCATCAGATTTATTCCTGATCAACTTTTGTGGACAGTGAACAAAAATGTATTTTTCAAAATACTGTGATCTATGAAGTCATTTCATATACTTTTCTTCTATTTAATTTTCACAAATTCATTAGGTGCTTTATTATTAAATCTATTTACATGTCCTCTCCATGGTCATATAACAAACAGGTGAGCCAGGAATCTATACCAGATCAATAGATTTTAAATCCAAGGACCCTATAAATATATACAACTATAATTTGTCAATATATAGTAAACAAATCTAGGCTTCCTTGAGCTGCAGAGGGAATGTACTGAGCACCTTCTATATTCTTGTAACAGAGGTTTGGACCAATTCCTTTGGAATGAAAGAAGATTGAGGGAGGTGCAGATGGAAGGTATATCCTATTAATATACCTTCCATCTGCACCTTTTTGAATGAATAATATTTAGTGAGGTCTTTCCAAATGGAATAACTGGCAAAAAGTCACAAAAGATGCTTGGCTGGTGTCGAGGAAGACCCTGTAGAAGATGAAGCTAGCCAACTAGACTGAAGCCAGGGCTTGAAAGTTTTTATATGACAAGCTCCAAGTTTCCACTTTGTTTTAGGATTCGGAGTGACTGAAAGCCACTCTAGAATGTTTAGAGGAGGGTTGGAAGAAAAAGAAACTAGGAATAGAGGGCCTAGGCAAGAGACTGTTTCAACATGCTGGTAGCAGGTGCTGAGTGGATAAGAGGAATGAGACTGGACAGCTATTTCAGAAGATCTGACAGTGAATTTGGGGGTGACTGGGTGTGGAGAATGAGAGTGTTGAGGCAACACAATTCCATTATGTGGAGTAATTTATGCAACAAGAGACACAGGTTTGGGCAGGAAAGGTGAAAAGAGTAAAATATTAGTAGAATCTATTAATATAAAATCCCTAAAAGATGAGCAAGTTGAGATTTGCATAGGGCAAATAGGAACATAGGTCTTGAGCTTCAGAGGAGGGCCCAGGTCTGGAAAGAGTGACTGGGGAATAATAACATTTCGACAGTTATCGAGCCAAGAAGGTGACTGAGAAGGAGCAGGTGGAAAACAATGAAGTTACACTGTAAGAAAGTCAGTGGGGGTGAGGATGAGTGGGAGAAGGCTGCCAGAAATACTTAGGGACAAGAGTGTGCAAAAATGCAGAAATGCCAGGTAAGGTCAGCCGGGAATAAGCCATCAGATGATTGCTTTTCACTCTCTCTTCCAAGCTTTGCCAAGGAGACCTAAGATTCTCAATAAACTGTGTCATTTCTAAGTCAAAGTTTAAGGCATTATATTGTCTTCATTCTGCAGAAGCTTCTTTCTTCTTTATTAAAAAAATTAAAGAGCCATTCTCTTCTTAAGTTGACATTAGTGGATAAGCAGTTGGTCAAAATCCAAAAGCTATTTAAAACTAGTTAGTCCCCTAAGATGAAGTCATCTATCAAAGAGGTATAAGTACAATTAAAAAAAAAAAAAAAAAGGAACACACACAAAAAAACCTTGTTACTATTTTTTTGTCTTTTTTTCTAGAAATGAATGTGTTGGTGAAAATGAAAGCAAAAGACTATCACGAATTGAAAGTGAATAAAGGATGAGGCAGTAGAGTGGTGAGGATTTTTTGGGTTAAAAAAAGAAACAATGATATAATTTAGTAGCTATAGAGCATGGGAGATGACACTGAGATGCCTGCTCCTTTAGACAAGGAGAAAAAGCAGCTGAATGATATAAGTGGTCATGACAAAAAAGAGCTTTCTCAGAAACAAAAGTTCAGAGTTCAGAATGTCCCTCTGGAAGACCATGTTCACCACTCTGGCCCCATTCCTGTTTAACTTGACTATATTTGCTATTCTACTAAGACACTTTTCTGTAATCTTATAAGTCTTCAAATAACAAAAAGACCAGCCACCTTCTATTCTCAAACACTTAGCATTAATAAAAGAAAATACTGTGTTTAAGGAGTTTTCTTTAGTTTAAAGACCTATATTTAAACCTTTCATATTGAGTTATATGCAGTAGAAATATAAGTCCCTAATGTCATTCATTACACTAAAAACAGTTGTTGCTTTTCCAAGAATGAGTCAATAAGTTGTTTTTTTGTTTGTTTGTTTGTTTGTTTGTTTGTTTTTGAGATGGAGTTTCGCTTTTGTTACCCAACGTGGAGTGCAATGGCGTGATCTCGGCTCATGGTAACCTCCGACTCCTGGGTTCAGGCAATTCTCCTGCCTCAGCCTCCCAAGTAGCTGGGATTACAGGCATAATTCTGCATTTTAATCAAATTCTTACATGAAGGCTTTTCACATCTAAGTATTAAATTACCTTAGATTTTTCGTTTTTGATCCTGTGAGCTTCATCTATTACTAAGTATCTCCAATTAAATTTTTTGAACACAGACTTCTCTTTAATAAGCATTTCATAAGATGTTACACATACATCCCATTCTCCTGGTAATAAAACGTCTCTGACAAAAGCAGCCTGTGTAACAAAAGAAAAAAATTACATCACACAGAAATAAACTACACATGAAATTTACTAATGACAAGTAATCTAGTATGTAAAAGGAGGTGGGAATATTAAAAAGGAGTGGAGTAGCTACATTATGCAAACATTTAGAACCAGCTTTCCTAAGATTAAAGTAACTTCATGAATCATTTAAATGTCAGAACCACTGGGTTTTTAAAAACTGACAAAGTTAACCAGTGCAAAATTCAACAGACTTAAAATAGAAAGACTTTAAGTGTCTTTCCACAATTCCACCAGATCTGGAAATTCTTGAGAGAGAGGTTTAGACAAAAAAAGAGGGGCGTTTTAACATAAAGAAAGGAAGAGGGCAGAAAGATAGTTAGCGTTAGTAGCCATTTCATTCCTTTCAGGTTTATAAATGTATTAACACACTGCTAATAGTATTACTTTACAGGTAAGAAAACTGAAGCAAAGAATGGCTAAGTAATTACCACTCTTTGGGCCCCAAAACAAAACAACTTGATAACTTAAAATACCCAACACAACTAGAAAGGGAGAGAAAAAAATCTAGCTTATCACTCACAGCTAAATGAAGGGTAAAACAAAACAAGTACACAGCCGTTCAGTAGAGTCTGAATAAATTTCAAATCTGAGCTTTATATTCTAATGTTATTATTTCCATCTCTTCTTCCCACAAGGACGATGTCAACTGATCAAAATTTTAACTTACTTCGTTAGATATCATAACAAATCATCAAATTACTGTAATTGACTCAATCTCTGCCTTTAAAAACTATAATCCTATTACTATTACCACTACACATATTAATCTAAAAATGTGGCTCCTTAAATTTCCAACCACCTCACATTTCAAAGCATCTTTTAAAAACAAGAAAACACTTCTAAGAATGAGAGCACAACCAATGATTTTAAACAACCACTCCCAAAAGGGAGAAAAACAAACTATATTCGTACAGCTTTCTGTAGTTTCTAACATCTTCCCAATAGAATTTTCGTGGTTTTTTTTTTGAGACAGACTCTCACTCTGTCACCCAGGCTGGAGCATAATGGTGCAATCTCGGCTCACTGCAACCTCCACCTCCCGGGTTCAAGTGATTCTCCTGCCTCAGTCTCCTGAGTAGTTGGGACTACAGGCGCATGTCACCATGCCCGACTACTTTTTTTACATTTTTAGTAGAGACACGGATTCACTATAGCAGCCAGGATGGTCTTAATCTCCCGACATCGTGATCCACCTGCCTCGGCTTCCCAAAGTGCTGGGATTACAGGCATGAGCCACCATGCCCATCACTCCATATGATTTTATCCACCAAGACAACACTACATTTGGAAATACTAGTATTTACAAAGATCCCGTCTCTTTTATCCTTCCCCCGCTATACCCATACCCAAGCCTGAAGTCAAATTATTTTAACATAAAAAATGTAACAAAATACTAGAAACTTACTCGTTGTTCTTTATCTCCTATCAAACAAACAGATCTAAGTGTTGGTACCCATCTCTTAAATTCACTCATCCAGTTGTGTAATGTAGACTTAGGAACCAAAACCATATGAGGACCAGGAATGTTTCTGTAATGTTTCATGTACCCAAGAAGAGAAATTGTTTGAAGAGTCTTTCCTAGGCCCTGAAAGATTTCAAAATAACCACAAAGCAATGAATAACCACAAGAACATTATTTCACAATTATACCTCCATATGTAAAAGAAATACTACACATTTTCAATAGTTAATAAAATGGCAAAAACTTAATATAGGTGAAAGTTTGTAAGTGTTATGTCATATAATCTTCACAAGTCTCTAAGGGAAGTATTATCACCCACATAAGGCCCAAACAGTTCAAGTGACTTTCTCAAAGCCATCTAGCAGAGCTAGCAATGAAACGCAATTCTTTTGACTTTGTACTTTCTCTAGCCAATTAAATGTTTTAGCACCAGAACAATAAAGAAACTTTTTAAAATATTCATTATATAACTAGTAGTTAATAAGAGATAAAATGTCTTTTAAGAATTGTATAAGCTTATGGCCTATTTCAACTTTATTATTGTTATTTTTATTGATGCTGTTATCTTCAAGAGGTATATGGCAGAAGCTGCTGCTACTTAGCTGTGTAGGGAAAATCTATTCTCAATACAAATTTTCATCATCCATGAAATTTTTCCCTTCAAATGAGCATCTCTTGTAAGATGGAAACGATTTTAAAAACAAAGAGAAAGACAAAAAGCAAAAAAAAAAAAAAAAAGTTCTGAAAAAATATTTATCAGCTGTAAACAATGATCTCACTTGTGTTTTACAGAAGTGGAAGGAAATAAATCATCGTACTACAAAAGTCATCCAAAAATATGTTTCTCAAAATGGATTGTTTTTAAATTTATTGTATTTCCACAGACGGAGATTTCTCACACTTCAAGTACAGATCACACTTATGCAACTAAGGCAAGCTGCTTATACCAGTTTCAGAGCGATCAGTTTGCTAACAGTTCTAGACTGTAAGAAACAAAACTGTGTTATATACTTTTATCAATATATCAGATATTTTAAATACAAAACATACCCTTCAAAAAACTACCAAACACATACCATTTCATCTGCAAGAATACCGTTGATGCCATTCTCATACAAGGAAATGAGCCAATTTAATCCTCGGACCTGATAATCTCTCAATTTACCCCATTTTACATCTAAGAACAAAAGAAAAGCACAATACGAATTTTAAGAGAAGAAATACAAGGCAGTCTCTTCCATGTATGTCTACACGTATCTAGTGACTTCATTTTCATTACTGAAGGATTCTTGAACAATAGGAACTCCGCATTTACAAAATACTAGAGGTAGTTGCCATGGTCTGAAGTGAAAAGGATGGGCATGGAAGATAACCAAGTCCAGGAAAAATGACTGCGGGCATCAGAGTACCCACTCCAGCGACTCAGTTCTTAAGTTACACATATACTGGTCCGAGAGACTCTTTGGCCTCTTGTATTTTTAATGACAACCCAAGTATTTACAGCTTTCATAAGGACCAGATACAGATTCTTTGGGTGTTTTATTTTCTTTCCATTAAAACAAAGGAAATAGGATATTCCTAAGTTACTTTTCCAATATATCTTATACATTCCAGTGTACTCTATTCTTTCAAGGTATACTACTTATTTTGCTTCCCAGAATAATTATTAAATATACATAATAGTCATCAGATTTTTTTTCATATGTACACAGTGTACCCCCATCTCCTTTTGAGAAACACCTGAGATAAAAAAAGCTCATTAATAAACAAATACATGTCACAAAAAATTGAAAACTAATATAAAAACATTAGGTGATAAGTAAGCAAATGTCTCCATGAAGTACCCTTTTAAAAATAAATTAGTTTTCTTATCTGGAACAAATATAAAACAAAACCATCTCTAGTTTTACATATACCTCAGGGCAACTGGAACAAACACAATGACATTTTATGTAATTTTGAAATACAGCACTACTATCATATAATATGCTATCATCTCCATCAAAAGCTGAAGTTTATTTCACAACCAATAAATATCTAAGATTACTACAAATTTGCTTTACAAATAGTAGCCAACACAAATCCAAAACATTAACCAAAGGCGGTCTCGAAGGGCAACTTTTTTAAAAACTCAAGTGTGTCTAACATACATGATGGAGAGTCTTCGAATCGCGTGCAAACATTGGTTGCTTTGGAGCTCTCTGTTAATAGTTCTTCATCCTCCTCTTGCTCTGTTCTACGGTGTCGGTAACTGATAAGTTGAAAATAAAATCACCTGATTTAAGTTTTGGCTTTAAAACAGCTACTATTTCAACATAATAGTCAAGCAGCTGACCAAGATTCCACAAAATCACAATTTTTAATAGGCATCAACCAGTGAACAGTAGCAAATACGGGAAAAAATTGGCCAGGTGCGGTGGCTCTTGCCTGTAATCCCAGCACTTCGGGAGGCCGAGGCAGGAAGATCACGAGGTCAGGAGTTCAAGACCAGTCTGATCGACATGAAGAAACCCCATCTTACTAAAAATACAAAAATTAGCCGGGCGTGGTGGCGCATGCCTGTAATCCCAGTTACTCAGGAGGCTGAGACAGGAGATTCACTTGAACCCAGGAGGCGGAGGTTGCAGTGAGCCAAGATCGTGCCACTGCACTCCAGTCTGGGGACAGAGCAATACTCCATCTCAAAAAAAAAAAAAAAAAGAAAAAAGAAAATATGAGTAAATTTAAATCTGAAATGTTTTAAATAATTATTTAAAATATACATTAAATTGTTATTAAAATACAGTAGTACTGTAGACTAACCAGAATCCAGTAAATGGAAATACAATAGTCAAATTTCAAGAACTATGTAGTCAGAAAATCTCATTATTTGTACTTTAAAGTGTACCTTTTTTTTTTGGGAAGGATTTTCGCTCTTGTTACCCAGGCTGTAGTGCAATGGCGCAATCTCGGCTCACTGCAACCTCTGCCTCCTGGGTTCAGGCAATTCTCCTGCCTCAGCCTCCTGAGTAGCTGGGATTACAGGCACGCACCACCATGCCCAGCTAATTTTTTGTATTTTTAGTAGAGACGGGGTTTCACCATGTTGACCAGTATGGTCTACGAACTCTTGACCTCGTGATCCACCCTCCTCG
>CAUYOR010057089.1:0-11564 GCA_963573925.1 Callimico goeldii
CTGTAATCCCAGCTACTTGGGAGGCTGAGGCAGGAGAATTGCCTGAACCCAGGAGGCGGAGGTTGCAGTGAGCCGAGATCGCGCCATTGCACTCCAGCCTGGGTAACAAGAGCGAAACTCTGTCTCAAAAAAAAAAAACAAAAAAAAACAAAAAAAACGAACTTTACTAAAATTTAAAAACTTTCTGCTTCAAAAGAGATCATCAAGAAGAAAATAGTCATTGGTTAGAAGAAAATATTTGCTAAACATACATCCTACAAAGGACTTGAATTCACAATATATAAAGAACATTCTTTTTAATTCAATCAGAAGCAACCTAGGCCAGGCAGGGTGACTCAAGCCTGTAATTCCAGCACTTTGGGAGGCCGAGGCTGCTGGATGATCTGAGGTCGGGAATTCGAGACCAGCCTGACCAACATGGAGAAAACCCCGTCTCTACTAAAAACACAAAATTAGCCGGGTGTGGTGGCACATGCTTGTAATCCCAGCTACTCGGGAGGGTGAGGCAGGAGAATCACTTGAACCCGGGACGGGGAGGTTGCAGTGAGCCGACTTTGCCTGCCTCACTACACTGGGCAACTCTGTCTCAAAAAAAAAAAAGAAGCAACCTAATTTTAAAAATCAGCAAAGAACATGGATGCTCATGTTACCAAAGAAGAAATATAGATGGCCAGAAAGCATATAACAGGGTACTCAACATCATTAGTGTTTAGGTAATTGTAAATTAAAACCACACTAATATACCACATTACACCCATGGATATGACTAATCTTAAAAAGACAGAGCATACCAAGTCTTGCTGATTACATGGGAAAGCTGGAATCCTCAAATATTTCTGTTGGAAATGTAAAATAATAGTCACTTTGGAAACCAGTTTGACAGTTTCTTAAGAAGTTAAACACTGTTACGATATGATTCAACCAGTCCACCCCCAGAAATCTATGCAAAATAAATGAAAACATATGTCTATTCAAGAATTATTCTGGCATGTTCACAGCAGTGTTATTCACAACAGTCAAAACCTGGAAATAATTGTGTCCATCAGCTGCTAAATGAATAAACAAAATGTGTGTGCCTGTGCAATGGAATTCTATTCAGCAATGAAATCTTATATATGCTATAACATGAACGGACCCCAATAACATTAGGTTAAGTGCAAAACGCTACATATTGTCTTAGGCTCTTTCTGTGAAACGTCCAGAAAGGACACATTCAGAGAGGCACAGGGCAGATTAATGATTGCTTGGGGCTGTCATGGAGGTAGCAGGTGAAGGAGCAGGGACTGACTGCAAAGGAGCTGGAGGGAAATTGAAGAGGTGAAGAAAATGTTCTAAAACTGGTGTTGGTGACAGCTGCACAACTCTATGAATCTACTACAATTGTACGAATGTGTCAAAATGCATTAAACCATAAACTTAGGAGATGCATTTTCTTTGAGACAGTGTTGTTCTATCACACAGGCTGGAGTGCCGTGGTGCGATCCCAGCTCACTGCAGCCTCCAACTCCTGGCTCAAGCCATCCTCCTGCCTCAGCCTCCACAAGTTGATTGGGAACAATAATATGGTATCAGTATATAAACCAACAAATAAATAGATAAGTGAAAGAGTCTAGATAACTCATTATGGATCATTGTCTGTAAAAATTTAATACAACATAAGGACACATCAAATCAGTGGAGGAAATATATTTTTAAAAATAGTCTATGCTGGCAAAATTTAGTGTCTATCTGGAAGGAAATAATGTTGAACCTCATCTTACTCAAAAAATGAATTTGAGCCTAAAATGTAAAATAAAATTTCAATGTAATTTAAAATCTTTCAAGACAACTTAAGAAAATATACACATGATATTGGCAATGGGGATACATTTTTCAACCAATACTGGAAACCCAGGAGATGAAAGTGTAAATGACATCCGTGATAACATTAAAATCTTCTCATTCTTTTTTTTTTTAATCTTCCCATTCTTCTACATGTTACATCTCCTCATTTGTTGAGGCTTTCTAGTTTTGCTCATTGAAGCTTGTGACCCTGCAAAATTCACAGTTTAATACAAGTAACTTTAAGCACATTTCTTAGGATCTTCTACATACATGTTTGTCATGAATATGGATTGTTTCACGTCTTGATTTTCACACTTTATTACTTTTTATTTGTCTTTCTTTTCATTGTTGCATTGACTAAGACCTCCAGAATGATAGTGAATAAATGTAGCAAAAGCTGACATTCTTCCCCTATTCTCTGTCTTAGATGAAAAGCATTCAGCTTTTCACTATTAACCACGATATTAGCTGGATGTTCTTCACAGATGCATTTCACAAGTTACAGAAAGTTCCTTCTATTCCTAGTGTGCTATGTGTTCTTTTTTTCTTTTTAAAATCATGAATGAATTTCAATCTTGACAAATACTTTGCCTGCATTAAGTTAAATGTAGGTATACTTTTTTCCTTCTGTCAATGGGCTGAATTACATTAATTGATTTACAAATGTTGAACAAACTTTATATTCCTGGAATAAACTAGACTTGGTCAAGATTTATTATACCTGCTATATGTTTGGCTTTAATTTGTTAATATTTTGTATCTTGTAGGATTACTTGCATCTATGCTTACAGGAAATAGTGATGTTTTTTCTTTTAAAATCTTTTGGTATCAGGGTTATATTTGCTTTTGTTTTCCTATCAGAGTTATGCTTGCCTCAAAAACGTTGAAAGGTTTCCTCTTCTATGTTCTGAAAAAATTAATTTAATATTTTTATCATGTCATCTGCAGATAAAGGAAAGAATTCAACTTCTGGGCTTAGATTTTGCTTAGCATCAGATTTTTAAATCATAAATCCAATTTCTTCTATAGGTAGAGGAGTATTCTTCTATTTCCTCTTGTGAGTTTAGGTGAATTGTCCTTTTCAAGAAACTTGCCCATTTTAGCTACATTATTGCTTTTATGGACATAAAGTCGCTTATCGTAATTTTTAAATATCCTTCTAATATTGGAATCTATGCATATCACCTTTTTAGTTCCTGATAAAGATAATTTGCATTTTCTCTCTTTTTCTTGATTAGTCTTGCTAGGTGTTTATCAGTTTTATTAATTTTTTTAAAAAACAGTTTTTAGCTTTAATTTTTAGTTGTTTATCTGTTTTATATTTAACTTCTGCTTTTTATGATTTATTTTGTTCTACTTACTTTGGGTTTAATTTGCTTGTCTTTTTCTAGAATCTTAAATATAAATTTAAAACAGTGATTTAAAAATATTTTTATCCTCTAGTATACACATAAAAACTTATACATTTTTTCCTAAGTATCAATTTAGCTGCATCTCACAATTTTAATATCTTGTGTTTCAATTTTCATTATATTTGAAGTATTTTCCAGTTTTCCCTTCTTTTGGATTCATGTTGTTTAGCAGCATATTATCTAAATTCCAAATACTTCATGGTTTCCTAGATTTCTTACTGTTATTGATTCTAATATAATTTTGTGGTCAACAAACAATCTAACATTTTTTGAAAATTTGCAGAGATTTATTTTACGGCTTAGTGTATGTGACTTATCTTGGTGAATGTTATATGTGTGTTTGTGAAAAGTTATTTGCTAGCTGTTCTTAAAAGTAGTTTGCTTAAATGTCAACTTGGCTAACTTGTCTTATTGATTGTGTGAATTAATTTTGTTCTAGTGGGCAGTAAAATTACTCTCAGATCACTTTGGACTTAATGTGGACTTGGTTTCTGTTTCATTACTATGGATTCATGGAAAGCCCACAGTATTTCCCAAGACCCTCTAACTTGGCAGGACTCAATCGCCAATCCATCCCCTGGTGGATTTTGTCAGGATTTAGTTTTAGGCTTTGCTAGGACTGGTCTAGAATAGGTCTTATTGTAGAATATGACACCTATTCCTAAAGCAGGTATTCTAGTGTCTCCGTTGGATACCTGGGTGCTAATGAGGTGTGCATGAGGTCTTTCCCCCACCACGGATGGCAGGAACTCCATCTTCCATTCGTTCCCCAATGCTCCTCCACCTGAAGTACCTCTGGTCCAAACATAATTTTGAAGCAGCCACACCTCTGTTAAATCTGTTAGTCTTTTTCTTGTGCGGGTAGAGTCCAGTCCTTGATAAGTATGCAAACGGAACCCCGCGTGCACTTTGGGAGCTGCCCATCTGCACAGCTGTGTCCTCACTGATGCCCTACCCTGCAGGTTGCAGTTGCTTCAGCAGCCCTGAACTCTGATCTCTGCCTTCTCAGCTCAGTGGGGCTGCCCTGCTCTGAGTGGACTTCAGCCCGCTGTGCAGCTGGTGAGAAATTCTCCCCAGCAGAAAACTAGGAAATCATGGGACTTCGCCCTTAAGTTTCCTGTTTCTCAACAAATCAAAGTGTGCTGCTGCTGTTCGCTGTCTGAAAACAATTTTATGGTTGTTTATGGAGGTAGGATTAGTCTGACATCATTTATTCTAATAGACAGAAGCAGAAGCCGGTGATACTTTTTAAATTACTGTCTTTATAATACTGTGGTAGACAGAATCTTAAGATGACGCCAGTGATCTTTGCTCTTCTATTTTGGCGGAGGGGCGGTCAGAGAGGTTTTATTGGGCAGTAGGCTGCGGGCAGAGGGCGGGGCATCACTGCTACAGGTAGTCCGCCTGGATGTTGGCGGCGATCTCCGCCTCCCATTGTTGTTGAGCAGCTTCTCCTTGTGCAACAGCTCCTCGTGCGTCTCCGTGGAGAACTCAAAGTTGGGGCCCTCGACTATGGCGTCCACGGGGCAGGCCTCCTGGCAGAAGCCGCAGTAGATGCACTTGGTCGTGTCGGTGTCATAGCGAGTGGTCTGGCGGCTGCCATCAGCTCTCGGCTCAGCCTCGATGGTGATGGCCTCGCAGAGCTTGCAGGCGATGCAGCGCTTCTCCCCAGATGGGTACCGGCCCAGGGCCTGCTCCCCGCGAAAGCGAGGGCTCAGTGGGCCCTTCTAGAACGGATACTTGGTGGTAGCCAGCTCCCGGAACAGGTAGCTCAGGGTCATGGCCAGGCCTCGGAGGAGCTCGGTCCGCAGCAGGGTCTGGGCTGCCCGGTCAGTCACTGACCTCATGTCTATCTTGGGCTCCTGCATGTTCCCATGCTTGTAGGTGGCTGCCACTGCTCTGCTGCAGAGGCTCTGGCTACCGGGAGGTCCCGCATGGGCAGCCTGGGCCAGGGCCCGCAGCAGCACGGGGGTGGTCAAGCAGCGCATCTTGAAGCGCCGCCGCTACTTGCCTTGCTGGGTGAGCAGAGCAGTCAGCCAGGAGCTGCTCTTATATAATCTCTTTTACCTAAGGGTAGACAAAGCCAGGGACGAGATATCACTCCTGCAATTATGTTATGATTCATGGCAGAAACAATTTAGCAAATGGAATCAAGATCCCAAATCAGTAGAAATTAAGATTGAGAGATTATCTTATGAGCTTGGCCTGATGAAGGTGACTTCCTTGGAGGAACTGAGGTCTTCCTGGAGTGATGTGATGAGAAGACGGTTCCCATGCAGGGCGGTTCTCCTCTGCAGGATGGAGGAAGCATGCAGTGGGAACATGGGAGGCCTCTAGGAGCAGCGAGAGGCCCCTGGCTGACAGCCAGCAAGAAAGCAGAGATCTCAGTTCTGCAGTCACAAGGAATTGAATTCAGCTGGCAACCCTAGGGAACCGGGGAGGAAGTTCTTCTCAGAACCTTGAGAAAGACACTCAGCCTCATTTCAGCCTGTGAGGCCTTGAAAAGAAGACCCAGCTAACCCATGCCTGAACTGCTGATCTGTGGAAGCGCAAGAAATTAAACGGTTGCTATTTTAAGCCTCTAAAAGTTGTGATAATTTGGTATGCAGCAATAGGAAACTAACACAATAAAATGCAGAAAACTCTGGAGTGGGGACCAGAACCAAACCGCTGGAGAGGGATGCCTGTATGCTGCCTAGGTTGAATTGGGTCTACTGTTCCTCATCTAATTAGCTATGACCCATGAAGGTGCACAGCTATACACAGATACTGGCACTAGGCTGAATCCTAAGGAAGAAGGCATTGCATACTTTAGAGTAGACAAGAACACCCTGAATTTGGGGATACAATATCGTAAGTTATATATCAGGTCCCTTTGGGAGAAAGTCTACAGCATTGTGACAACATCGAAGATTTCTTTCTTCCTCAAAGGGACCCAGTATCCCCTCAGTCAAGAAGCTCCAGGTGTCTGATCTGGATGCCAGGTCATAAATTGCCACTATGGTGACTCCATCAGGTCTCTGTCCTCAGCACTAGAGCTTCTCTATTATGTAAGTCAATTTCTTAGTAGATTTCCCACCGATTACATTCCCAAAGCCCCCCACAATGATGAGTAACCACTAGATATCCCTGTTTCTCAAGGCAATCCCTCCTGCCTTGTCTCTAGATGGCCGAGTGCCCCTGCCTGTCCTCTACTCTTCCAGAACCCTGTTCTCACCGACAGCAGGGAGGCCAATTGCATGGCGGCATCTCCCACAACGACCTCCAGCCTGCAGAGGAGAGGTGCCATGGGACCTTTACATGCATGCCACTGTTCCCCTCACCCATGCATTTAACACCTTGGTGAAAATCATGTCTCTGGATCTTCCTTGGTGGGAGCCAAAAGAACGAAGGTAAATACTCTCCTTGGAGCCGACTGAGAATTGTTGTGGAAGAGTGGCCATTGAAGAAACAGAGAGATGCAACTATTGCCAGTTACTCAGTGCTAGAGCGGGGAGGGAGAGGGAAGGAACACTGACCTCACCTACCTCTGACTTCCAGGCTCCATCGGGTGTCCCCCATCACTAACCCTAACTGGAATTGTGCACGCAGGGGAGTCAGGGATGCGTTCTAGAGGTGACAAGTCCCAAGTGGCATGAGACAGGATGGAGAGGAGTGGACAGTGGACCTGTGGGCAGATGCAGGGGATGCTGTGGGAGACAAAAGGAGAATACTAGCTGATAACGCCAGGTGACACTAAAATCCCAAAGTCTGTGCTCATATAGAGAAAAGAAAGTTCAGCACAAAGCACTAAACCGGAGTCGAGATGCTGTATTTTCAACTGTCATTCCAGCAGCTAAATTTTAAAGAGCCAGCTCATTTCATGCCTCTTTATTTTAACCTAAAGTGCCAGGTAGCATGGAGGCTGGCAGAGCCATGTTCAGTTATGTGTTGATGAATGCACAGAGACTGCCAGGCTGAGGAAAGACACAAGAGAATGGAAGAGGTGCTCACGGGGGAAAACAGACCATGCGGCCCCAGAGCCAGTGGCAGCATCAGCCACTGCTGGTTGCTCATTTTCCCAGACGGAGCCCGCAAGCCTCAGCCATGCTTTGCTTCTGCAAGATGCCTCTTCACCTTTTCAATAAGCCTGCTGAATTTAAGCTGACTGGAGTTTATTTCTCCTTCATCATAAATGAAACTCTTCGCTGCAGCAATCACTGAACTGTGGGCACAGCAGGCAGACTTCTGCTCCTGCTCCACTATCTTCTTTGTGGGTTGAAAAGGAAGAGATACTCACATACCTCCACATTTTCCCTGGCTCTAATATTCTGTCATTCCGGTTTCTTTTCAGCTCCTTTCTTTCTGGACACAGGCATCCCAAGGCGACCAATTGAACTAACTTTGTCTGCTGTGTCCAGGTATTCCTGGTGGTATTTCAGAGGAGACGCTCTTGGTTTGCTGAACTCACAAACACTGAACCAATTCCATGACCATCTGCTTTATGGCCATGTTTGTTCATTTTATATGTACATAAAGGGAGGAGACAGACAGCAAACTTGCATGCTGTAAATTGTATCATCTTAAAAAAAAACAAGGTAAGACTTTGCAATAAAACCATAAGATTTATTAATTTTAAGCCTAATGCAATAAAGAATGCCCATAAAATTCTTATCTAAAGAATGTTTAGAAAATTGTTGAACTAGGGACATCATCATTTAAAGTGGTAAGAAGAAATCTTCTCTGCTAAGCATATGGGCTCAAGAGAAAAATTAAGGACACATCTCTGTCCTGGGACAACTATTGGTAGCATCTTTCAAAAAGCTCTCTGTATTTGAGTATGCACCTTGATCCGTAGGCTCCATTTGATCCCAGCTGCTGGCTGCTTCTTGACATCAACACTGGATTTCTAACTAGTAAATCTTACCAAGATCTGAGTTTCTGCTGATATGCTATGATTTTGTTTGACCATCCTTCTCTTCAAGGACTACCAAGAAGGAACAAAGAATTTATTTAGCTGCTTTTTTCACCAATGAGACACTTTCTTACCATGAAAGTGATTACATCAAGTGATCAGGGAAATCTCCTGTCCCCTGATCACTTGAGTACCCTGTGTGGCCTCACAGGAGCTCATGCTGGTCACAGGATTCCTTCTATGATCAACCTTCTTCCCGAATCCCAGCTTCAGGTGGTGGTGATGGCAGGTGTCCCTGTATCTTGCACTCATGTCCCTGAAGTCATCAGGCACATCTCCAGATGGAAAAACTTACACATATATAAAGAGGCCTCTTTGGAAGTAGAGAAAGCTTTCTCCCTTCTCATACATCAATGGTTGGAATGTATAATGGTATAAGCACTGTGAGGGAAAAGTATGGCAGATTCTCACAGAACTAAACAACTACTACCTACTCTATGACCCAGTAATTCCTAAGAATTTATCCAAGAGAAATTGAAATATATGTCTGCAAATTGATTTACACGAGAATGTTTATGGCAGTTTTATTCATAATAGCAAAAACTAGAAACATTCAAGTATCTGTAATGTCAGAATGGAGCGATAAACTGTGATACGTTCATTCCATGGGATGACTAAAGGAACAAACCGTGACACACAAAACAACATAGATGAATCTCAAGAACATTTTACTGAGTGTGAAAGGAGCCATACACAAGAGCACATATTCTTTAATCCCACTGATAGACGTTCTGGTTGAAAAAGTCCCCACAGAACAGTAGTTGCCTATGAATGGGATCAAAATGGATAATGCAAGGGCACAAGGAAGTTTTTAGGGTGTTGAGAATGTTTCATATCTTCATAAACATTTATCAAAATTCATCTAATATTCCCTTATGATTTTTTTTTTTTTTTGAGACGGAGTTTCGCTCTTGTTACCCAAGCTGGAGTGCAATGGCGTGATCTCGCTCACCGCAACCTCTGCCTCCTGGGTTCAGGCAATTCTCCTGCCTCAGCCTCCTGAGTAGCTGGGATTACAGGCACGTACCTCCACACCCAGCTAATTTTTTTTGTATTTTTAGTAGAGACGAGGTTTCACCACGTTGACCAGGATGGTCTCGATCTCTCGACCTCGTGATCCACCCACCTCGGCCTCCCAAAGTGCTGGGATTACAGGCGTGAGCCACCACACCCAGCCCTCACTTATGATTTTGAGTATTTCATTGCCTATAAATTTTACCTCAAAAGAAAAAAACTGTAGATAAATATTTAACTTCAGTAAAAGATGTGAATGCTGAAGGATTTAGAGAGGAAAGTGTACTGATGTCTGCAGTTTACCTTGAGATGCATCAAAAAGCTAAGACGAATGAATGGATGGACTGGGAGATGGGTAAATATATAGATACGTGATAAAGCAAGTATGGTAAATGTTAATGATAGACTCTAAGGGACAGGCATACGGGTTGAAACACCCCACCTTTGTAAAAGTCTTTCAACTTTGTTTTATGGAGACCCCACAAGCAGGGAAATTACCATCCACATAATCGGTCAACTATACATTATGACCACATTCATTAGAACACCAATTTCTTGCCCAAAATAAAGCCATTCTTTGTCATCAATTTGAAGAGAACCTGGCAAAGCCAGTCCAGGAGTAACCAGTGTCATGGCCAGAGGGACTCTCGGGGGACTTGGCCTCCCCCGGCATGAGAGTGGAGCTGAGTATCAGTATCAATAGCTTCTCCCTTCAGGGGAGCAACACAAATCCTGTGTCCTAGTTTTTCCATGAAACTGGTCTAGCCCACACAGTCTACGACCTGAAACGTTGGCGCCTGACTGCTTCCAAACTGTTCCTGCAGAAGACGTGGATTTGCCTCTATTACCCAAGCCGATCACTGCCGGATAAACTCCAGATGGCTGGAAGTCTCCCTAGAGGAGAAAGCCCCAAAAGGGAGTCTAGCCCAGCTGGTTCATAAACCCATCGATTCTCACCACGTTTCCCTCATGCATTCAGTGAACATGCATTGAGCCTGAATTATATGCTGGCACTGTGGTAGATGCTGAAACAGAGCAATGAGCCTCTGCTATCACCGAGGTCACAATGTCAACTTTGCTGGACACTGTAGTTGATATTTAGCGCCACATCCTCACACAGGAACTTCCTCGGCTTTCATTTTCTGGCTCTGGGGCTTCCAGATGGCTTGTCAATGTCAGGGCCGATTGCTGAAACAACTGAGACACCCACCACCGACAGTTCCCACTCCCGAGCAAGCCACACCCATTGCTCTCACTTGAAATCAGGAGCCACAAGGCCTATCTTTCAGTACACAGCACTGCATAATATGAAATCCAATGCCACACTACGTCGTGCAGGACCTGAAACAATCATGGCCTTCTCATTTCCCTGATGTCAGTACCAGGCTCAATGCTCCCTTAGCCAGAAAGCATGAAGTCCACCTATTTCACTCTACACTCACTTTTTTCTGATTTCTAATTGGTCAGGCTGGTCTCAAATTTCTGACCTCATGATCTGTCAATCTTGGCTTCCGAAGTGTCCACTTGTTAAAAATGATATTAAGAGCTTAATAAAGCTCTTACTATGTGCCAAGGACTATACTAAACTCGTTTAATATTCACAAAATCCCTGTGGCAGATGTGTAACTTATATCTGATTTTATTAGAAGGGAAACAGAGGATTCTTGAAGCCAAGTATCTACCCTGAAGCCCCCCAGGTAATAAGCAGCAGAACCCCATGAGAACCTGAGCCTCTGATGCCAAAGCCCAGGCACTGACAACCGTACTCATCTGCTTCCCTCTAAATCCATTATTTGAGTTAGAAGTGAAGTCAGAAATCACCCACTCCTACCCCTTTGTTTTAAAGATGAGGAAACTGAGACCTGGTAAGGGGGATACTATTTCCTCACACAAGACTTATCTTCTCAAGGACTGGGGCATTTTCTTCAAGTAGCTGTTGTTTTCTTTCTTTTATTCTGGTAATATACACATAACATAAAATATATCATCTTAACATTTTAAAATGTACCATTCAGTGGTATTAAATACATTCATAAAGTGCAACCATTACCACTGCTTTTATAACTCTTTTTTTTTTAGGACGGAGTTTCACTCTTCTTACCCAGGCTGGAGTGCAATGGCGCGATCTCAGCTCACCGCAACCTCCGCCTCCTGGGTTCAGGCAATTCTCCCGCCTCAGCCTCCTGAGTAGCTGGGATTACAGGCACACGCCACCATGCCCAGCTAATTTTTTGTATTTTTAATAGAGACGGGGTTTCACCATGTTGACCAGGATGGTCTCGATCTCTTGACCTCGTGATCCACCCGCCTCGGCCTCCCAAAGTGCTGGGATTACAGGCTTGAGCCACCGCGCCCGGCCA
>CAUYOR010057090.1:0-13060 GCA_963573925.1 Callimico goeldii
GACCATCCTGGTCAACATGGTGAAACCCCGTCTCTACTAAAATTACAAAAAATTAGCTGGGCACGGTGGCGCGTGCCTGTAATCCCAGCTACTCAGGAGGCTGAGGCAGGAGAATTGCCTGAACCCAGGAGGCGGAGGTTGTGGCGAGCCGAGATCACGCCATTGCACTCCAGCCCGGGTAACAAGAGCGAAACTCCGTCTCAAAAAAAAAAAAAAGAAAAGTAGCTAGAAAAGAAGATTTCGAATGTCCCCAGGACGAAGAAATAATAAATGTCTGAGGTGAGAATTATCTCAATTATCCTAATTACACTATTGGCGTGTATCAAAAAATATACCCCATAAATATGTAAAATTATTATATATTAGTAAAATGAATTTAAAAGGATATCTGATTCAACTTAATTACTGTTTAAGGATTTAAATGCATACTCCAAAAAGAAGTAAAAATATCGGTTACTAGGCTACATTTAATAGAGTTAATAAATTTCAAGAAGCAAAAAAATTAATAAAGAAAAATGAAAGAACAAAAATTATTTCTTATATAAACTTCCAGAAACAGCTTAGATTCATTTTTTGAAAATAATTTTAATCAGCTAAAAAACAGGACATTGAATGTGTGTACAGAAATGTACAAATGTCTCCCCAGGATAGGAAAAGAGAAGAAAACTACATTCAAAGTCATCTTTAAATAAAAGTAAGAAAATAAATAAAATATTGGAGACAGTATCATTCATAAATTAATAATACATTCTTATCCAGTATGAGATTATTCAGGAAATGCAAAGATCATTTAATATTAGAATGTTCTCTAACACTGTTTGTCACATTAACAGTTAAAGAAGCTCTTGCTTGTATATTTTTTTATTGAATATTTATTTATTTATTTATTTTGCCTTAAGTTCCAGGACACAAATGCAGAATGTGTAGGTTTGTAACATAAGTATATGTATGCCATGGTGGTTTGCTGTACCTACCAAAAAACCTATGTGTTAAGTCCCACATGTATTAGCTGTTTGTCCTAATGCTCTCCCTTACCTCCCCCCTCATTCCTTAGCTGCCCTGGTATGTGTTGTTCTCCTCCCTATGTTCACGTGTTCTCATTGTTCAACTCCCAGTTATGAGTGAGAACACGTGTTTTTGGTTTTCCGTTCCTGTGTTAGTTTGTTGAGGATGATGGCTTCCAGCTTCATCCATGTCACTGTGTGTGTGTGTGTATATATGTATATACACACACACCATATTTTCTTTATCCAGTCTATCATCATTGATGTGCATTTGGGTTGGTCCTATGTCTTTGCTATTGTAAATAGTGCTGCAATAAACATACGTTTGCATGTGTCTTTATGGTAGCATGATTTATATTTCTTTGGGTATATACCCAGTAATGGGATTGCTGGGTCAAATGGTATTTCTGGTTCTAGATCCTTGAGGAATCACCACACTGTCTTCCACAATATTTGAACTAATTTACACTGCCACCAACAAGGTAAAAGTGTTCCTATTTCTCTGCAGCATCATCAGCATCTACTGTTTCTTGACTTTAGTAATCACCATTCTGTATGGCATTCTGTAGCAATTGTGAATGGGAGTTCATTCATGATTTGGCTCTCTGCTTGTCTATTGTTGGTGATTTTTATAGGAATTCTTGTGATTTTTGTACACTAGTTTCTATAGGAATTCTTGTGATTTTTGTACACTCATTTTGTATCCTGAGACTTTGCTAAAGTTGCTTATTAGCTTATGGATTTTTGGGGGCTACAATAATGGAGTTTTCTAAATATAGAATTATGTCATCTGCAGACAGAGACAATTTGACTTCCTCTCTTCCTATTTGATTACCCCTTCTTTCTTTTTATTGCGGGGGTGTGACAGAGTTTCACTCTTGTTACCCAGGCTGGAGTGTAAAGGCGTAATCTCAGCTCACCGCAACCTCCTCCTCCTGGGTTCAGGCAATTCTCCTGCCTCAGCCTCCTGAGCAGCTGGGATTACAGGCACATGCCACCATGCCCAGCTAATTTTTTGTATTTTTAGTAGAGACAGGGTTTCACCATGTTGACCAGGATGGTCTCGATCTGTTGACCTCGTGATCCACCCGCCTCGGCCTCCCAAAGTGCCGAGCTAATTTTTTGTACTTTTTAATAGAGACGGGGTTTCACCATGTTGGCAAGGATGGTCTCCATCTCTTGACCTCATGATCCACCCACCTCGGCCTCCCAAAGTGCTGGGATTACAGGCGTGAGCCACCACGCCCGGCCAGTTTGCCAGTATTTTATTGATAACATTCACATCAATGTTTATCAGGGATATTGGCCTGAAGTTTTCATTTTGTTGTGAAAGAAAGAAAAATGTTGACCTTACAAAATGAGTTAGGGAGGATTCCCTCCTTTTAAACTGTTTGTAATAGTTTTAGAAGAAACCCTACCAAATCCTCTTTGTACCTCTGATAGAATTCGACTGTGAATCTGTCTTGTCCTTGGCTTTTTTTTGGTTGGTAGGCTATTACTGCCTACCAACCGAGGCAGCTAATAACTGCCTCAATTTCAGAAACCGTTATTGGTCTGTTCAGGATTTGACTTCTTTCTGTTTTGTTCTTGAGAGGGTATATGTGTCCGGGAATTTATCCAATTCTTGTATATTTTCTAGTTAATTTTTGTTGAGGTGTTTAATAGTATTCTCTGATGGTAGTTTGTATTTCTGTGGGGTCAGTGGTGATAGGCCCTTTATCTTTTTTATTGTGTCTATTTGATTCTTCTATTTTCTTCTTTATTAGTCTAGTTAGTGGTCTATTTTGTTAATATTTTCAAAAAACCAACTCCTGGATTCACTGATTTTTTTGAAGGGTTTTTTATGTCTCTATCTCCTTCAGTTCTGCTCTGATCTTAGATGTTTCTTGACTTCTGCCAGCTTTTGGATTTGTTTGCTCTTGCTTCTCTCACTCTTTTAATTGTGATGTTAGGGTGTCAATTTGAGAACTTTCTAATTTTCTGATGTGGACATAAGAAAACAGTGCTATAAATTTTTCCCTTAACACTTCTTGAGCTGTGTCCCAGAGATTCTGATACTTTCTCTTTGTTTTCATTGGTTTCAAAGAACTTCTTCATTCCTGCCTTAATTTCATTATTTACCCAGTAGTCATCCAGGAACAGGTTGTTCAATTTCCATGTAGGTGTGTGGTTTTAAGTGAGTTTCTTAATCTTGAGTTCTAATTCAATTGCACTGTGGTCTTAGAGACTGTTTGTTATGACTTATTTCATATTTGCTGAGGAGTGTTTTACTTTCGATTATGTGGTCAATTTTAGAATAAGTGCCATGTGGCACTGAGAAGAATGTATATTCTGTTGATTTGGGGTGGAGTGTTCTGTAGATGTGTATTAGGTCCACTTGATCCAGAGCTGAATTCAAGTCCTGAATATGCTTGTTAATTTTCTGTCTCGTTAATTTGTCTAATATTGACAATGGGGTATTAAAGTGTCCCACTATTATTGTGTGGGAATCTAAGTCTCTTTGTAGATCTCTAAGAACTTGTTTTATGAATCTGGGTGCTCCTGTACTGGGTGCATTTATGTTTAGGATAGTTAGCTCTTCTTGTTTAATTGATTCCTTTACCATTATGTAATGCCTTTCTTTGTCTTTTTTAAAATCTTTGTTGGTTTAAAGTCTGTTTTGTCAGAGACTAGGATTGCAACACCTGCTTTTTTCTTTCCTTCTATTTTCTTCATAAATTTTGCTCCATCTCTTTATTTTGAGCCTAAGTGTGTCTTTGCATGTGACACGGTTCCTCCTGAATACAGCACACCGATTGGTCTTGATGCTTTATCCAATTTGCCAGTCTGTGTCTTTTAACTGGAGTGTTTAGCCCATTTACATTTAAAGTTAATATTGTTACCTATGAATCAGATCCTCTCATTATGATGCTATCTGGTTATTTTGCACACTAGTTGATGAAGTTTCTTCATAGTGTCATTGGTCTTTACATTTTGGTATGTTTTTGTATTAGCTAGTATCAGTTTTTCATTTCCATATTTAGTACTTCCTTCAGGAGCTCTTATAAGGCAGGCCTAGTGATGACAAAATCTCTCAGCATTTGCTTGTCTCTAAAGGATTTTATTTCTCCTTCGCTTATGAAGCTTAGTTTGTCTGGATGTGAAATTCTGGGTTGAAAATTATTTTATTTAAGAATGTTGAATATTGTTTCCCACTGTCTTCTGGCTTATAGGGTTTCTGCTGAAAGGTCTGCTGTTAGTCCAGTGGGTTTTCCTTTGTAGATAACCTGGCCTTTCTCTTTGGCTTCCCTTAACATTTTTTCTTTTTTTTAAATTGCATGTTAGGTTTTGGGGTACATGTGAAGAACATGCAAGATTGTTGTATAGGTACACACGTGGCAGTGTGATTTGCTGCCTTCTTCCCCTTCACCTACATCTGGCATTTCTCCCCATGCTATCTTTCCCCAACTCCCTAACCCCTGCTGTCCTTCCCCTATTGCCACCCAATAGACCCCAGTGTGTAGTGCCCCCCTCCCTGTGTCCATGTGTTCTCATTGTTCAACACCCACCTATGAGTGAGAACATGCAGTGTTTGATTTTCTGTTCTTGTGGCAGTTTGCCGAGAATGATGGTTTCTGGGTTCATCCATGTCCCTACAAAGGACATGAACTCATCATTTTTGATGGCTACATAATATTCCATGGTGTATATGTGCCACATTTTCCCTGTCCAGTCTATCATCGATGGGCATTTGGGTTGGTTCCAGGTCTTTGCTATTGTAAACAGTGCAACAGTGAACATTCCTGTGCATGTGTCCTTACAGTAGAACAATTTATAATCCTTTGGATATATACTCAGTAATGGGATTGCTGGGTCAAATGGAATTTCTATCTCTAGGTCCTTGAGGAATCGCCACACTGTCTTTCACAATGGTTGTTTCTCCACATCCTCTCCAGCATCTGTTGTCTCCAGATTTTTTAATGATCGCCATTCTAACTGGTGTGAGATGGTATCTCAATGTAGTTTTGATTTGCATATTTTCTTTCATTTTGACTTTGGAGAATCTGATGATTTTATGTCTTGGGGTTGATCTTCTTGTGAAGTATCTTAGTGGTGTTCTCTGTATTTCCTGAATTTGCATGTTGAGGAAGTTCCTGAAATGTGTTTTCCAGCTTAGTTTCATTTTCCCCATCTCTTCCAGGTACTGCAATCAATTGTAGGTTTAGTCTTTCTAGAGTTCTATATTTCTCTGAAGCTTTGTTTGTTCCTTTTCATTATTTTTTCTCTAATCTTTTCTGCATATCTTATTTCAGCAAGATGGTCTTCAAACTCTGATATCTTCTCTTTTGCTTAGTCGATTTGGCTATATTGATAATTGTGTATACATTGTGAAGTTCTTGTGCTGTTTTTCAGCTCTATCATGTCATTTATGTTCCTTTCTAAACTGGTTATTCTAGATAGCAGCTCCTATAACCTTTTATCAAGGTTCTTAGCTTCCTTGCTTTGGGTTAGAACATATGTAGCTCAGTGGAGTTTGTTATTACCCACCTTCTGAAGCCTACTTCTGTCAGTCCATTCATTTTATCCTCCTTCCAGTTCTGTGCCCTTGCTGGAGAAGTGTTGCAATCATTTGGAGGAGAAAAGGCACTCTGGCCTTTTGGGTTTTCAGCCTCTTTGTTGTTGATTCTTTCTCATCTTCATGAGTTTGTCTAGTTTCGATCTTTGAGGCTGCTGACCCTTGGATGGGGTTTCAGTTGGGATGTTTCTTCATTGATGCTGTTGTTGCTTTCTGTTTTTCTTTCGAAAGTCATCTCTTCTTTAGAGCTGCTGTGGTTTGCTGGGGGTTCAGGCCCTATTTATCTGGTTCACTCCCTGCCTGGAGATGTCACTCAAGGAGACTGGAGAATAGCAAAAATGGGTTCCTGCTCTTTCCTTTGTGATCTCTGACCTTGAGGGGCATCAACCTGATGCCAGTAGGAATGTCCTCATATTGGGTGTCTGAAAACTTCTATTGGAGGGTCTCACCCAGTTAGGTGGCAAGGGGAGTAGGAGGACCACTGTCGCTTAGTGGAGGGGGTGTGCTTCACTTTAGGGAAACCCACTTGTCTGGGCTCCTCAGAGTCCTCAGAACTAGCAGGAGGAAAGACTATGTCTGCTGGTCTGTGGAGACTGTGGCCGCCCTTCCCTGTAGGGCCTCAGGCACTGGGAATTCAGAATTCTGTCCCTGAGCCTGTGGCTGGAGTTGGAGTTCTTACAGGGAAGCCCTGACCAGTGATGAGGGATGGTTCAGGGTCAGGCCTGAAGAGGCACTCTGGCCACAGTCTCTCATAGCCAGTGTGTTGGGTTGAGACCAAGCCGTCCAGCTTCCCTGGCTACAGCAGGGGGAAAGAGCGGCTTGGAGCTAGAGATGGCTGCTGCCCTTCCCTGCCCAGGGAGCTTAGTGTGTTAGGCAGCTATCAGTCCCAGTGTTGGCTGCCACACCTCCCCCAAGGAGCACAAATCCCTTAGACAGCAGAAAGCCACAGCTGTGGTTCTGGCTGCCCCTTGTCACAGGAGCTTGGCAGGCTTAAGCAGATTGTAGAAGAGCAATTGTTGAGAATCTGCAGGGTTCCATGGTTGGGACCCTAGGCCCCCGTGGTGTGGGCTTACAAGCAAAATTTTCTGATTCATGGGTTGCACAGTTCCATGGAAAAAGCACAGTTTCCGTGGTTGGGTAGAACGATCACTTACCACCTCCCTTGACTGGGGGGCAGGATCTCCCCTGCCCCATGTTGCTCTCAGGTGGGCTGCAGTACTACACTGCTCTTCCTTCCTCTCACACCAGCCACTGAGTAAGTTCTGATGACAGAACTTGGATACCTTGGCAGTTGGTGCAGGATATGCATGCTGTTATGGTTTTTTTACGATGGGCGCCTCTGATCACTGCTGCTTCCAGTTGGCATCTTTGTAAATCTATATTTGAATACAAAAGACATAATTGACATAATTAAACATAAACTCATTATAAAACATAAGGTATCAGCAACCTAGTTATAGAAAGATTTCCAAAACCAAATGAAAAAAAATCTAGTAAAAACCTAAACACATACAATACCTGAAAGTGAAATATTAAAATACCCTCTTTAAAATCCATCACATTACATGATTATATGATACTAAAGTTCATAATCAATATTTATGTGAGATCCTACTGATTGGAATAAGACAAAAAAAGTATGTATATGAACAATATAAAAAATTGTAGACAATGTGCATATCAATATTAAAAAAACATTAAAATGTATAAAGGCAATTCAAACTAATAAATTTCAAGAAAATTGTTGGATACCATATCAATATGAAAATCTCAAGAACATATCTATAAACCATTTGGGATACATCAGTTAAAAGACAAAAGTATAGTTTGGGGGAACATTTAAATTCAGAAAATACAATTAGAAATGTCCAATAACAGAGTACATAATGTATTTAATTATTAAAATTATTTGAAACTCTTCAGTCATTTTTGTTTTTTTAAATATATAATCCTCACATAATTCGCCATAAAACTCAAGTGGACACTTCAGTAGCTTTTAGTATATTGAGAAGGTTGTGTAGCCATCACCACTATCTAAATCCAAAACATTTTTTTAGAGAAAAATGAGATTCCCATAGAGACCCCTGCTCCATAGCAGTAATACCTTATTCCCTTCATTTCTCAATACTTGATCATCATTAATCTATTTTATGTCTCTAAAATTGGTATATTCTGGACATTTGACTTAAATGGAATGTTACAATATGTGACTTTTTGTGTATGGATTCTTTTGCTGAATGAACACATGTTGTCAAGGATGGAGAGTAATTTGAACCTTGTATTTTGCTAGTGGAAATTTAAAATAGTACAGCCATTTGTGAAACAATGTGAAAGGTTCTCAAAAAGTTAAACATGAGTTGCCTAGCATCTGCCTTTTATGATCAATCTTCAAATAACCAGTGTGGCCAATATTAACCAGCCATCCCTCCCTCACTTGCAGTTATTCTATAGATGTAAAGAAGGCACAGTGATGTAGTGCTTCAATACCAAGACTCTGAAATCAGGAGTATCTACAGTTGAGTTCTTGTTCGCCAGCTTACTTGATATTGACTTTTGTAATTTCAATAACATTGCCATCTTTGTTTATTCACTCACCAAGTACTTTAGAACTTCAACTAAATGCTTTACACTAACAGAAGTGACAGACATACAAGAGGGAAAGCAGGATTTTTCATTCTGTTGGAGAAAGCATAAAATATTTATTTTAATGTTACTATATTTATATTAAATATAATACATTGTATTTTTATATAACTATAATGAAATCAGATATTGATAAAGGTCATTAAAAATAGAAAGCAATAGAGACAATGTGTCTCTAGAGACACATTGTAATAGAGACAATATGTAAGTCTGCAATATTACAGTGTAGTTATAGGCACTAGCTGTGTCAAGATGACACTCCTGCAGAGATGTGAATGAAGTGACACAGAGGTTCAAGCAGATATCTGCAGGGACAGCTTTAGACCATTAGAGACCAAAGTAAAGAAAAAGGGCAAATACACTGACTACTACACTGACTGTATTAGTTCCAGTGGTCCCGAAGCAGCATGGAAACTAGCATGCATGAGCTGAGTGACCAAGGCATGGAACTAAAGAAAATGAGGTCACAAAAGTAGAATCTACCAAAGCAGGGGCCTATGATGCAGGAAAAAGAATATGGGTTCCTAAAAGCAAGTTAAGAAAGCGGTTTAAAATGGAGTAGTTGACTGACTATCCCATTTTACTCAAAACTCTCCTGATTTCACCACTGGCACTCTGTGTCCAGAAAAACTCTCAATCTCAGGTCAACCAGGACATCTGGTCACTCACTGATGAAGGCTTACAACTGCATTAGAATTGGCAACATGAAAACCTTTCCTGGCCTCAATAAGAACATAGGTAAAGTGGTAAAGAAAAGCTGGTATTTTCTGCATTGAAGAAAAAAACAGGAGTAACTACCAGAATAAGGTTCAGGAAGAATATGTACACAGTCTTTTGGACACTATCTACAAAAGAAAACTAAAGGTGGAAAAGTAGATCAATGGTTTTTGGGTTGTTTAAAAAAAAAGTAGATTTCCTACTCCACTCTCTCCATCCAATGACCTTCTTGATTCAGCAGGTATGGCATGGGATATATATGTGTGTATATACATATATACGTGTGTGTGTGTGTATACATATATATATATATATATATATATATATATATATCCCACGATATACATATCATTCCCACTTTTTACATTTTCTCCAAGCGATTGTTGCTATTAGGGAATTTTGGAAATTCCACTAATATTGGATAATCTTGTGAGAAAGTTCTCTTTTTCTCTTATTTCTAATAATTTTGCTCCTACGTTTTCTTCAAGGCCAATTTAAAATTCTACATTTTCCATATCACAGATTCTGTCATACTTTCTAATTCTTTTGTTTTATGCAGCCATTAATTGTCATGACTGTACATCACATTCCTAGGGGCTTGGTATATTTTAAATTTCCCTGGATCTCAACACATTTATATTTCTTCCTTCTTTGTGCTCAGTATATGATTATGTATATATTAGGTGCTTGCTACATGCATGCTAGCTTGATTCCATTTGGTGACGCAATTATAGTACATCTGCAGTAGTTTGCCATGAGGTTGTGGAGACCAAGAAGGTCTCAGTTTTAAATATAATTTATGAAGATACATTGCATTCTGGGCCACTTAATAAATTTATAACATAAAATCCTCTAAAGTGTATTTGCAGATTCTCTTTACTCACTCCACTGACCAGGTACAGCATATGAGTTCACTGTACTGCTCTAGCTGAGAGATATCTCACTGCCAATACCCAATTCATTATTATTTATCTCTAAGTAAGAGGAATACATTCTTCTCTCTTTTCTGCAGTGATGTCCAAACAGTCAAAGCACAATTACAATGTTCTCTTCTTCTCCCAGAGGTGTAATTTAAATTCCAAGATACTCAGAATGAGAAATTAGAATGCCTTTTGCTCCATTTATAAAACCTGACAGCTTAATTCCAAAGACGCTGGACATTTAATTAATGAGAAGTGAATCAACCCTTCAACATTAAAAAGAAAATCTATAATTTGGCCTCTTCTAGCAAGCAGAGTGAAATGTCAAATTATTTTAGGTCTTCAGACAGGGTATTTTATAGCTTTTATGATGTAAGTATTTTATAATAATGTCAAAACTTCTGCTCTATTAAGCCAGCATGCAACTGATCCAATACAAATTGCCTATGACACTAAATTGTATTGATGCCTTACCACAGAGATAAACTTGGCTGTGGAAAGTGGACCATGCCCCATCAGCAGTAAAAGAAAGATATCTGGGAAATGGCACGACAAAGCTGCTTACCACTTCTGGAATTGCTTGCCTGTAGCAGCAGCTCTGAGGTGGACCTGCTTAACCCTGAGTAACTGGGAGTAGAAGGATCTAAATTGGAACTGACAGTCTGGTTTTGTATGGTAATTCTCTATTTGCTCCAGCTTCACTTTTTACTCAGCCTTCAAGTATATACAGTATGTTCCTTAAAGGCACTCCAAGCTGCAAATCCTGTAGGTTCAAATGTCTGGCCAGGACAGCAAATGAAAATGTTGACAAATGTAATTCCCACAAGTTGACGCACTTGCAGTACTTTTCAAAATAAGTATCAAAATACATATTTTGAAAATATTCAAAATAGCTCATCCAAGTGCCAGGACAGATTAACAGCTATAAATAATTTGAAAATAGTTTACATTATAATACTATGAACCTGCATCTGCAATTATAGAAGATTCCTCTAGATATTAGAGAGCCTTTTGTTTGTAAATCATGACAGCTATTTCTCCAGTTATTTATTTACAGATTCTCGGAAAAGCAAGACTGTATGAATACTAGATATGAGAGTGTTTTATTCCTCTAAGTGGGCAAATGAAATACAAACACTTATCCAAGGTAAGATGATGCTGAAAAAAACTTCAAATATATTTTAAAAAACACTAAAGTGTAGAAGGATTAGGCACATTGTATAACGCTTAAGAGTGTGATATAAAATGGGATTGAAATGACAGAAAGCTATATTTTAACTTAAGGAAAGTGTAATGCTTATTTGGAATTTGTTTGACATTTAGTTGATTGTAGGAAGATGTAGTGAATTTATTATCTCTGGGGATATTTAAGCACAAATATGACATATTGAATTAAAAGCGATGATGTTCAAACTTTCTTTGAATATACCCCATATTGTAAAAATTAACATTAATTTTTTAATAAACGAATACAGGCTTCTAAAGTAGTATTCTTAGGATGTATTCTGTACATTATTAACATTTTACAACACACACTTTGAAAAACACTCAACTAAATGTCCTTTTATATTATTTTAAATCTTATAATTTTATCAAAATAAAACATTACTGCATAACTTAATGCATTAGAAAAGATAATTCACGTGTCTATTGCCTAAGATAAATCTGACTTATAACTGCCTCATAGACTTGACAAGAGATTCTTCCTCAGTAATATGGTGAGGACATTAATATTTTCTGGAATCATGTTTTAGTCTTAGGAGGCTCTAGCAATCAATCAATGAGAAAGCAAGAAAAGATTTTCAATGTCAGGGTCAGCACTAAGTTGCTCATTGTCTAAGATATGGGAGGTTCTCCTGAGACAGGCAGTCCCATCAACTCTGGACCATGAATGGATGAGGGGAAGCTTTAGTTTCAGAGCCCAAGGCCATAGCTCTCAAGGTCTTGTTCCAGACATCTCTCTCCCAACACATAGAGATGCTGTCACCTCTACTAATGTAGACTTCTAAAGAACTGGAAAACTCATTACATCATGGAACTATCACCACTGATGCCATGCAATCTTGGATACTAATATGTATATTATATTAAATCTATAATAAATATTACATGTTAAAGAACTGCAATCTGCTATTTTGTTTTTGTATATATCTTTATATTATGCCTTTTTGAAAAGTTATATGTGGTTAAATATTCTTTCATTTTAGTAACTCTTGGCCAGTTTTATTAAAATTATATTGAAAAAGTGACTGAGGTATAGTAGAAAAATAATAGATATTAAAATAAGATAGACCTGAATTAAATTATCATGTCTTCTTACTTAATATGTCTGAGAATCAGTTTCCTAAACCGCAAAATGGGCCTCAGTCCTATACAATTGTTGTGAAAGTTAAGCCATAAGCCATAGCCATATACATACATATATGTATATACACACATACATATATTATATATATTTTATTATATAATGTATATATATTAGATATATACATTGTACCTTATGTTTATTGTATTCACATGCATACATATATATGTATACATATATACATTATATATACACACATACCTTACATATACACACATCCATTATATCTATGTATATGAGAATATATATATGCATATAAGAATGAACTATATACATACACATAAAATGTATATCTATACACGCATTATATATATATATAAGTATATGTACACACATCAGAATTATATATGTATATGAGATATATGCATATAGACATAGATATATAGATATCTTAAAAATGCCTAGAAACTTCCATAGCCAAGAGGAACTTAAGGAAAACAAAATGTAATGTGATATCCTGGGTGAAATCCTACAACAGAAAAAAGGACAGGTAAAAACTCCAGGAAATATGAATACAGGATAAACTTCAGTTAATAATAATGTATCAGTATTTGATCATAAACTGTGACAAATGTACTAAACTGATGTAAAACATTAACAATAAGGGAAATTGAGTATAGGGTAAATAGGATATTTTATTAGAGTTGATTTTTTAATTTTTATTTTTGAATTGTTCTTGTAAATCTTCAAGTAACTCTAAAATTAAAAGTTTATTAAAAACAAATAGGCCGGGCGCGGTGGCTCAAGCCTGTAATCCCAGCACTTTGGGAGGCCGAGGCGGGTGGATCACGAGGTCATGAGATCGAGACCATTCTGGTCAAAATAGTGAAACCCCGTCTCTACTAAAGATACAAAA